>VBRH01001756.1:0-10273 GCA_014578085.1 Cardamine resedifolia
ATCAAAGGCCTCCTGCTCATTGATGTTTTCACCGTTGTTATCCTCATTAACATCATTCTCATGACGGCCCACCATCTTCTAGTAAGTCGCTTTCCTTTGATCGAACTTGGCTTTGATTCCACTTGTCACGGGCTTGATTTTTTGGGATCAAACCGTGCGGCCCTAGTCCCCGTTTGCCTCGGAAAAATTGACTAGGCAGTCTAACTCTCTAAGAAATCCGATCCTTTGTGAGAAAATAACTCGGGAAGGATGAAGTACTCGAGAAAAGACAAGAGACTGCTGAATTGCTCTGCTATTGATAGAAAATGTTGGATGATTACAAATGAGGATCTCACCCCTTATTTATACAAAAACACCTTGAAATTGGATGGTAGAGATTAAACTGATCTAACGGATACCCCTAAATGTGGGCAGACTTTAAGGGGAGGGTTTTAAGGAATATGTTCCTCTAATTGTGGGAGGATTTTAAGGGGAGGATTTTAAAGAATATGTTCCCCTAATTGTGGGAGGATTTTAAGGGAGGTGTTGAGGAAGCTTCTTGAGATGGATCCGTCCCGTGTGCATCCGGCTCGTGTGCATGCTGGAGGAAAATGGGCCGTGACACGCCGCTCACGCTGGATCTATTATTTTTCACCGTTCCTTCTTCTTTCGTTTCTGTCCAAGCCTCACCGTCGTTAGGGTTTCGTCGCGCCTTCCTGCGGTCAAGGCCGAGAGGAAAGGCCGACATAAGCTTCATGTAGCCGCGTTTCTCTCTTCGTCTCCATTACTGTGTCTCTGAATTCTTTTCACCGCTCCTTGCGCCGTCGTCAACCTTCTCTCTGCGTCCTTGCTATGACAACCACTGGTTTCATCTCCGGAGAGCTTCCACGAGAGCAACCAGATCCACTAGACTGTTGGGTCTTCTTTTTCTTTCCGTGGCTGGTGCCCCCTTCAGTTTGTTCTTTTAGATCGGGTAGCGGGTGAAAGGTTGGGATGACCTTATTGGTTGAAAAAAGTTTGCAGTGACCTTAGAAAGTCTGATAACCTTCATATTTTACAATGATATTGATCAGACGATTATGCCCTTAATTGATTATAAGTATTTAAATAAAATTAATTTTTTTTAAAAAGGGATTCAACTTTATTTCCACCCAATCTCTCTCTTCGAACCATAATTTTTTTTCTCTCTATTTCGCATCGATTCTTCAGTTCTTCTTACCTCTTTTGCATTTGATTCTTCTTCTGAGTTTAGTGAATCTTCAATTTTTAGGTGGTTTCTTCTGGTCTTTTCCTCTGCTATTATTGTGTTTTAGATGAATTTGTTATTTGATTTTTATTTTTTTTTGGGTTTGAATTTGGAGATTTCAAATTGGGAGTTTTGAATAAATCCTTGAAGAACCCCATAATGTATGTACATATTAATCTTTTTCTTAGTCTAATAGGCATTACATTAGATAATGTATAGATTGTAGAGCTTGAATCTTGTTGAATCGTACTGAAAATCGTAAGAAGATAACTATAGGTTGTACGACAGGTATAACTAGAACAACTAGTATAACTAGACTAACTAGGAAAACTGTTATAATTGGTACAACTAATATATACTAATGTTGAGTTTTTTTTTCTGTTTCAGAGAAAAATGAAAAATAGTCGTTGCACAGTACGTTTTGATTGTGGAGGATATTATGAAAAAAACGGAGATGATGTACGATGGCATCGGAAAGAAGATCACGTTTATACTTTGGTGCTGAAGGGATCTTTGGAGGAGTTCACTTATTGTGAGTTGTTTGATAGAATATGCAAGAAAATTGCGATAAATTGAAGTTAAGTTACATTCCATTGCTAGAAGTTCCTAAGAGGCAAACATATGGATGATGAAGATGTTTTAGGATATTTAATGGAAGGGGACAAAAATCATCGTAGAGATGTTTTGCATGTGGAGTTAATCAAAGGTGTCTCACAAAACCATAGTTGTGAGCCAACTTTAGGAGTGGATCTAAGACTTGAAGTTTATGTAAGGAATGACGAGATTGCTGGTGATGCTAGAGTTAATGATGATATCATTGCTCTTAACACAGAACTTGAACCGCAAGAACATTATTTGATGTTGGAGAATGTTTCTGTTTCTCATATTTCAAATTACTCATAATGATCCAGCAGATGAGGTTGTAAATCTTGAATGGAAAGATGGGATTGATTTGACTTTATGTCAAGAATTTGAGAGCAAGCGTGCAGTCCAAGATTTAGTTGAGAAAGCTTTACATCAAAATTGTTTTCAGTTTGCTACAATTAAGTCGACACCTGCATTATATGTGTTAAAATGTCGTGCTACTAGTTGCAAATGGTCTATACGAGTTGCAAAGCTCAAGTATTCAGACCGTTTGTCGGTTAGAACTTACAACAAGATACATACTTGCTCTCGGGTAACTACAACTACAAGCAGAAAAAAAAAGGCACACCCCGGTTCGTTGCATCTATTTTGCATGAGGATTATCTAGGTGTATTCGACACTCCAACTCCAAAAAATCTCATAGGTTTGGTTCAAGGAAAACTTGGTGTTAAGGTTTCATACTCTACCGCTTTGAGAGGGAAAAAACAAGCAGCTAGTGATGTGCGTGGTAGTCCAGAAGAAAGCTATATGATGTTGCCTTCTTATTTGCACATGTTAAAGAAGATGAATGATGGAACTGTAACACAGGTAGAATGCGATGAGACAGGAAAGTTTAAGTATCTATTCATCGCGTTGGGAGCTTGCATTGAAGAAAAACTTAAGTGGTTTCATTGGAATCTCATCCTGCAATCAACACATATTTTTGTTAGTAGTTGTACTCATTTTACAAGTACTACTAGTTTTCCTAATTGTACTAATTTCTTTAAAATGTAATCTACATACCATTTGTTCTTCTGGTAATGCATGAGATATTATCTCTTCTTCGACTACCGGTGGTGATGGCGAATCTGGTGATGGTAAAGGTGATGGAGAACGAATTTTAGAGCTAACCATCCCCGTTGCTACCTGAAATTTCCACAAACTATAATGTTACACATTACACACTAGTTGAAAAGCAAAACCCCAAATTTCACATCTAATTGTTCTAGGAATAAAGTGTAATTATTACACTTTTACTGATTTACATGAGGTTCCATCTCGCCAAAATCATAATCATAATTAAACAAGATAAAACAGCATTACAATTATTATTATTCATTTCTTTAATAAAAAAGAACTTGCCTTTAGTTGATCTGAGCACAAATAAATTTTTCTGAAAATGAAAATGTTAAGTTGTTGAGCTTTAAACTCGAAATTTAACCAAATTGTCGATCAAGATTTAGAAAAAGTCTGATATCACCAACAATACATTAAAAGAGAAATCACAGTGAAGTAATCTAAAAGATTCACACCATACAATATCAACGGTTGAACTATTCAATGACACACGACACACAAAAACTGTTACAACACAAACACGTGACAGAAAAAAACATAGCTCTACGGTAATCAATCTCCATTGAATTTTAAAACATTTAAACCTAAATATTCAAAAATCTAAGAAAAAGAGGATGAAGAATCATTAAATTAACCTATAAGAAGGAGATGCTCGGCGAAGAATTGAAAAGAGGAAGAAGATGAAGAAATGTTAGTTTCTCCCAAAGAAAAAGAAGAGAGATAATGAGATTTTTTTTTTGTCCGATGAATCTATTTCCACACAAGAACTGTCGTATACGATCAGATCTCCACAAAACTAATGCATCTTTCTATATCCACCTAAAACAAAAGTTAAATACCTTAATACCTACAGATTGAAAGTTCGAATTCAAAATCCACACATATTAGAAGTTCGAATCTTAATTACCCATAATCCGTGGTTATCATTGGTTTAATGATAACCAGAAAACTATTAACCAAGTAACTTCTACAGTAAATTGAAATTAATCTGATTTCAACCCGATTTTAACTAAACTAAACCATAAATCCCCAAATTCCATGAAATCGGGTCATTATAAGAAATTCCCCAAGTCATAAATCTCCAAATCCCTAAATAAAAAATTCCCAAATTTGAACCCTAGAAACCCAGAAACTCAAAATCATCAAATCTTGTTCGTGTCGAATCCAAAAGCGAGTTGAGAGGTGTGAAATCGCTAGTTGAGATTTTGAAAATTTTCCCACGATAAGGATTAGGGTCTGATTTTGAAAACTTTCCCCACGATTTTTGCTCCACACCAACACACCGTAGGCACACCCACAACTCTACATCGACGGGAGCTTAAAGATCCGCTAGAAGCTCCAGAGATATTGCTCATCCTCACTCTCGAAGTTCAACCTACAAAATTACCCAGAAATCGATTCTTAATTGTCAAATCGAGCTTCTGGAAAGTGATGTCGAGCTTCTACCTATGAAATTTAAGGAGGAGTAATAAATTTCAAACAAGAATAGAATCTTACACTTGATTTTAGAATTTGGGGGTTTAGGGTTTTCCAAATTGAAGAGAACATACAAGATTTGGGGATTTCTAATTGAGCCGGGTTTTTAGATGGAGGCGGGTATTTGGAGATGTTTGGTTTAGGGTAATTCAGGTTAGGATCGGTTTCATATCGGGTTTAGTTCGTAAACCAATGAAATCCGAAAATGTGTGGATTTTGAATTCGAATTTTTAATCTGTGGGTATTAAGCTATTTAACTTTTGTTTTAAGTGGATATAGAAAGAGACATTAGTTCTGTGGATATCTGATCGTATACGATAGTTTTCGTGTGGAAATAGATCATCGACCCATGAATTTAGGATTTAGATTTAAAAAAGTTGGAATGGGTATTTTGATGGGTCACCCGATTAGTTTTAGTAATAATGGACAAAGATGTAATCTATCACTTTTTTAATTTAAAAAAAAAACAAAAAACAAATTAAATTTTAAAACTAGGTTGTTTGGGACTGCTATTTTATCGTTAAGGTCATATGAGCCATTGTTCCTCGGGTAGCTCGTCCTATCTGTTCTCCACTGCCGGACTTGGCATCTCGTCGCCGCCGAGTCTTCCTCTCAGCCCTGCAAGAGTGCTTCTTACCCTTGGGACGATGATCTCCTTTGGTTCCCTGTGTGACGTATGGCTTGCTGACTGTGAAACTCGTCCCTCTTTGACCACTTCATCAAGCGGCTTCAATCCTCTCAGAATTCCGATGAGCTTTCACCAGATCTGAAATTTTCTCGGGCAAACCCCAAAGAACTTTCAACAGAGCTTTTGTTGGTTTCCACCGTATTTCTCCAAAATTCGCTCATCGGTTTGTCGTCATCGATATTGGCGGTAGAAGCTCCCCCACCATGGATTCACTGAAAACCATTTCCAGATCTGGTTTGATTTGCGTTTCATCATATTTCTCCGACCAAATCGGGGGTCTGTCCCTCATATCCACTCCTCCTACGTGGAGAGAACTCTCCGTTTGTCTTCCTTCTCTTGGGAGAGAATGTTTCGACATGCTGCATCTTTTTCTTGGTCAACTATACCTTTTCCGAATCTGTCCATCAGTGGCAAAGTTCATCTCTGCTGGTGAGTAAGAAGAATTTCTCTTACTTAGAAGAGAGAACCCCGCTTCTTATCTCGGCGAGTTGCAGAAGGCTCATCGAAAAGTATATCCTCAGCTTGAGCGGCTCTTCTGGTTGCTGTTTGGTCGGGGCTTGGTTGATGGTTCTGCCGGAAACCTTAGCCTCAGATAGTCGCCGCCGAGTGGTTTATGTGGCTACACTAGGTCAAAGTCTCACGTGCAGACAAGACAGATTTTCTCCTTTGTGGGCTTGGCCCATTAGTTGGTTTTCTTGGGTCTGCTATAGGCCATTAACTTTTATGGGCTCATTTTTGGGCCCACTCAGAAGGGGTTAATAGCCTGCTCTTATCATCAATTCGTGTACCAGCCTCATCGATATTCTCTTTTCCAAAATGTTTCACATCCAATGCATCACCACTCCTTCCACCAAAACCAAGAGATGTTGCATGAAGATCTGTTGGGTGGAGATCTGTTTCACGTTTTGCCTAGATCCTCCGTCATGGAGAGAATATGCCTCCGCTTCCTTTCCATTGAAAGAGATTTGTATCCCGTTAATTTCCCTCTTTTGAGAGGTGACTTTCTCTTAGATATTCTTTCGAAAAATCAAGATGATGCCCATTGTGTTTCGCATCACCGTATGAAAGTTTACTTGAAACCGAAAAATGCGAGGGGTATTTTTTACCAAGAAATGAGAATTTTGATAATGTGTCAAAGTTTTTACAAGATAAAGATGTTGATGGTTCTCAAATCTCATTTCTTATCTCGGGATCTATATTCGAAGATTTGTGGTGCCAGAGTTTTTTTATTGATCTCCGACATCGACTTTTGGAAACTGAGCTTCATTAACAAGAAAGTACAAGATGCCCAAATCATTCGATATTCGAAAATATATCTTAGGATTTTTAAAAAAAAATTAGCTCTATGCTAAGCTATGTAGACGAGAAACCGATTGAGGATCTTTTTATTCCTATTTCCTCCATTATAGAGAGTAATATAGGATTATTCTTCTTCCTCTGGATCCGATTACTTTCTTTAAGTATATCTCTTAAGATGATTTTAGTCTCTACTAAATCTTTCACTATGAAAAGACTTACGGTGTCTTCCTTCTTCATGAAGAAATACGCTAAGTGGAATGCATTTACGGCAGCTAGAGTTCAAGTAGTTGCACCTCCGCCTTCAGCAACCAAGCCCATGTTTCTCGGGTTTCGTGAAAGTTTCCTCTTGCCTTACTTGTGACCACCCTTTTCAGCGATTGAGTGTCTTGACACTTTAGGCACAAGTTTGGAATATCAAAATACAACGAATACTTTCGTATTTCGTGTGGTATTGTATCTCCCGAAGGTCGACCATCAAGCGTGGGTTAGCCTTAGCCTAACACCACTTCGAGTGGCATATCTCTGCGGCGTGTTCCGCATTTTCAAGAGTTTTTAGATTTTGCCCTCTAGAATTTCGTTTTAGACTTTTGTCATGTAGTTGGTTTTTATTTTATTTTATCGTTGTCCGGGTAATGTGGATCGATATGATTGCATTAATCTGTGTATTTCTTTTCTCATGTAAGCACATTGGTTCTCTTCTAGCTCTCCATAGCGGAGAGTCTTTAAACCAATAACTTAATATATGGGATTGACGGGAAAAAAAAATAATCATCCACTTGAGATAATGAGAGGATCCAATATTAGTGATAACGTTTTATTTTGGCCTTTATCAAATTTTTCACTATTTGCAACGCACAATTTGGCAAAACACAATTTCATCCAAGAACATAAAAAATGTCAAAAATCATCATCGTCGTTTACAATGTACTATGATACTTCATTTAATTATTATTAGTCAAGAAAAGAATCATAAAAACCATTAGCGGAGCTGGATTGCTGCTTGGGGTGTTGTGAATTACTGAGTTTCCGGAGGTTTAGACAGAAGTGAAGAACGGTGCTTGTGCTTGGGCCATTCTTGCAAAACAAGTAACAGTTGCATTACAAGAATCTATTTACTTTAATTGGTTTAATTACTACTTTAGAAACCCTAAATCCATGAAAAATACTAGACAATTTCCTTGCATTCGAGTCATAATTATTATTGGCTGCGTTTGAGACAGAAAAACAAAGCCTGACTAGAGAAAACCACAGCTTCCCACGACTGTTGCTTATTAGTTTCTACTTTCTAGAGAAACCTCTGTTTTAAATGTTCTCGGATCATAAGAATCCACGAACCGAAGCGTCCTTCAGTTTGTGTCAATACAGATATAATGTATATACACTAAGGGATTCATATCTTAGCATGAGAAAATACAGAGGAGAAGAAAGCAAGAGGAAAATTTTTGGTAGGAGAAAGATGATATAACTGTAAAAAGAAGTGGTAGAGATGATAACCATGTAACTATATATATTGTTGCCTTTGCAACTATGAAGCATTCTCATGGAGGTTCAGATTTTATTCGCCTCCAATATTTGTTATCGCCTTTTCCCCTCTTCTTTTTCCTTAAGTCATAAGTCAGGCTCTGCAAATGCATATGAGAACATTACTCTGTAAGTTCATGACTCAGTGAACTTTCAAAAGTTTTCAGATTATTAACGATATGCAAACTTTATAATATTCTACTTTTTGTGTATCTATCGAGTCGCTATCTTAATCGAAATTCAAGAAACACGAGAGGCGATGAAAGCTAGTTATAGACTTTGTGTGAGATGAAAGAAAATTAATTACAGATTTATAGATAAAAACTGTATAGCAGCAATCTGAGATTGTGAAACAAAGAGGAAGCTCAACATTTTAGAGAAGCACTCAAATCAATACCTTATTCTCTTCACAAGAACCGGGGCCTCCGATCCGCAGGCTTAAGAATTTGGAAAGAGCACATTAAACTTTCATCAACACTCATCATTGCACCCGCATTGTCAAATTCACCACAGTAGTTTGGAGCAGAAAATATAGTCACAAGCTGTCTATCAGCAAAGAACTCATACCCATCCTCTACAACCTGTGAGAACATTATACATTCTTGATCAGAATATTCGATTTCCCAAACCAAAAAAAGTACTAGAGGAAACATATATAAACAATGTAGTAACCTGGTGGGCACGACAGACTAAATCCATATCGTTTTTTATTAGAAACTCAGCAACTTTGTCAGCACCAAAAGTGTAGGAGACACCACGATCATTCATCCCCCAGCCCTTGACATCTTTACTAGGATCAGACCAAAGAAGATCACAGAGGACACCAGAGTCTGGAACATCAGTTGGACGCTCTATGTTCTTAATCTGTTCCACATTGATCAAATCAGGAGAAAGTCCACCATGCATACAAAGTATCTTTTCGTCTATGACAGCAGCCACAGGAAGACAGTTAAAAGAGTCTGTAAATACTTTCCAGAGCTTCACATTGAATCTTCGTTTGCATTCATCATAGAATCCGTAGATTCTGTTAATAGATGCACATTCGTGGTTTCCTCTTAA
Organism: Cardamine resedifolia; assembly: GCA_014578085.1. NCBI lineage: Eukaryota > Viridiplantae > Streptophyta > Magnoliopsida > Brassicales > Brassicaceae > Cardamine > Cardamine resedifolia. The sequence continues at coordinate 8,970 of VBRH01001756.1, forward strand.
GAGAAAAAAGTTCTCTGGGTATTTGATCTTGTAGGCAAGCAGAAGACATATAGTCTCCAAACTTTGTTTCCCGCGGTCAACATAATCTCCTAAAAATAAGTAATTTGCTGCAGGAGGGAAACCTCCATACTCGAAAAGCCTCAATAAATCTGAGTATTGACCATGAATATCACCTGATACAACACAAATGCAAAAGCTACACATCAACCTACAAATACACCGGAATCATGACAAAAGATAAGTCAAGGATATTTCGGTTGAAGAACAACAAAGATAGCAAGCACAAGGATCTGATAATATCAAAGCAATGCTCTTTTGCCAAGAAATATCAAAATGAACATGTAAACCTCCAAGATTCCGAGACTATCAATCGCCTAAAGAAAAATGTTACACATCAACCTAGGAATCGACAAGCACTATAATCAAGGATGTTTGAAATAAAACAAAGAAACCAATCAATTTTCGCTAGAAAGACCAAAAAGAACTTGATTCCTCTCAAAGGACCGTACAAGCTCTATTACCATTAGCATACTAATAACCAGATTCTCTCAAGCAGACTCCAAGAACAGGAAACCTCAGCAAACACATCCATCATTAGGTAACATCAATTGGAAAAAAAAAAAATAGATTGTTCCTTTAGCTTCAAGAACAAAGTTCTCTTCTTTCCTACTTAGCATTCTTCAACCTCATGATGTCCAAATTTAATGATCTTCTCATCTCCTTTACTTTTCTTTCTTTCAAGATTAGCTGCTGCAATCAGATTATGCTAAACACATCTCTCTCTCTTAACCATTCTACATTCCCACAAAACGTCAATTCTATTAATTTCTACCCAAACATCTCCAAGAAAACTCATAGCAGAAGCTAAAAATGCAAACTTTTTCAGTAAAATCCAAACAGGACAAGGCAAAATGATACACAATCACGAAGAATCGCAGATCCCAAAGCTGGGGAATCGGATAGAGATTAAATACCGCAGATCTTGATAGGAGCTTCGAGCTCAAGGAGATTAGGCTGTTGAAGAAATATCTCTTTGGAGACGACGCAAAGCTGGCGGATCTCAGACTCGTTGAGCATAGCCTGCTTCGTCCCAGGCTTAGGGTTTCTGTAATCCAACAAACGTCGTATGATGTCGTCAAGAACAGCTGGGTCCATGCTTCCTTGCGATGATGTTCTATCTTCTAAAGTTTCAATCTCTCGGACAGGATCCGATCTCCCAGAGACCAAATTTCAAAATCTGAATCAAAAAGTTTTCAACTTTTTTTGTTTTATTATTTCTCTTCCAAATGTTTTGTTTTTACTTT
>VBRH01001757.1:12171-26556 GCA_014578085.1 Cardamine resedifolia
AACAAAAACAAAAACAAAAAGGGCATTGTCTTTTTCTCTCATGTCAAGTTCTGTTTTAAAGCATTGAAAAATGTATTGATTTTGGACTTACCCTAGTTAGAGAGAGAGCAAGGATCCTGAAGAAGGATGCTCGGTTCATTAATTGATCTTCGAAAACGTACGTAAAGTTTTTGTTTGACAGTCCGCCGTTTGATGTAAGATGTTTTTTTCCAGACTGCTTTGACCAGTTAGTAACTAAGGGTTAGAGTCTTTACTTAGGTCGTACATTAAATTTTGTAATATTTTGTGGAAAATTTTGGGGTGTTAGAGACAAAGATGGGGATACAAACATTTGGAACATCGTTCGCCCTAGCCTCCTGTGGAGAGAAAAATTTGGCGATCACCGTTTTATCCTCCTTAGCGGCCTGACTGTGGGAGGGTTGTAGATATAGGAAATATAGAAAGTATATATTGGATTGCATATAATTAGGATGTCTTTAATTCATGTAGATTGCTCTTCCTTATTCTGCTATGTATCCTTTGTATATATTCAGAGACCTACCTATCAATAATACTCGGCGTCAGTTTCCCAAGGTTTACCGATGAAGGAGTTGCTGGATCTGGCGGTTTGCTTTTCTTTTGGGGTTGGTGGTTGTGGTCTCTGATTTTGAGGCGAAGGGTCTTTTGTCGTTGGCTAGGGTCTCTGGCTTGTTGAGGTAAAATGTTTTTCCTTCATCGTTGTTCATGGCAGATCTGTTTGGTTTGGGCAAGTGATTGTGGTGTTGTAGTCTTTGCTTCATCTGTTGGGTATTCGACTCCTATTGTCTGGTTCTACTCTAGGTTTATTTGGTTTTGGTATGTGTGTTTTTGCACTTGATTTGGCTTGGTAGTGGTATAGCTAGGATTTTTTTCGACGGTTGCTTGCGCAATTAGGATGTGCGAGCCGGTAATAGAACCTTGATATCTCTATTTCTATGAATTGAGTTTAGATCGGTTGGTTCATTGCTTTGATTTTGAGTTTAGGATGCTTCCTCCTCCTTCTGTTACCGGTGGTGACTCACATGGTCTTAATCGAATCACATCATTTATCATTCCTTCCTCCTAAAGTGTTTGGTGAGTCGATTAAACGATTCTCTTAGCCTCCTCCACTAAAAGTCACTATCTTATTTGGTCGAGATCTGACTGTTTGTTGCTTCCACGTTGCCATCCTAAGGAAGCGCAAATTCCCTAATATTTCAAGTCTACAAATTCCAAGTGAGGACGAGAAAATTAAAAGTCATGGTTTAAACGTTTTTACTCTTCGTCAAAGCAGTTCGGTTCTTGAGTTTAGACCGGGTTTGAAAGGGAGAGGATTGTGATTTTCTTTTTCTCATTTTAGCGCGTACCTTAGTTTTTCTTTCTTAGTCTCCGTATGTTAGTTTTACGGGTTTTGTCTCCTGAAATCCCGAGCTAATTTAATCGGTTCTTTAAAATTAGTTGTCTTGCTTTCTAGGTTTCTTCGGTGTCTATATTCGACATTATTGGCAACTCAATCATTATAAAAAAAATTCAGATGACAAAAAAAGATAAAAATGGGGCCCAAAGATCTAGAGCGAACCTACAAACAGTGGTAGCGAGGAGCTCACGTACGATCTCTGCCCGACTTTCTGGATATATCCTTATACACTTTACCACATAGCTGCTAAACTTGTGAGTTGATAGCTTGGAATAGTGCATTTTAAACTGAATCAGATTTTTTTTTTTTTTGGGTTGAAATGTGAAATTTATTGCTCAACAAAAAAGTTTTTTACAAAGCGAAGTAAAATTAAAACATAATTTTTTGTTAAAATTTCAAAGCGATCTTGCTCCAAACCATTGGCGGATAAGACCCTCGAGCTTGTGAGGCGTTTTGTAATGCAAAGAGCCGATCCTATTTCTCATAGCTTTATCAATTTGTCGGGTGAGTAGAGTAACATCAAGTCATCCCTACTTATGTCTCCTCGAGTTTATTTCCATCCATAAATGATAGATACATGTTTGGAACAATAGCCGAATAATAATAAAGTCCAATGTGGCAAAAGTACTATTAGTGAGAGAAGAGAGTGTATCCAACCAGTCCGGTGTTGTAGTTGGACCCAAAATGCCAGCGCTTGGGTCTGCCCATAGAGTGTAGGTGTAGGGACACGCAAAGAAAAAGTGTTCACGACTTTCTTCACGTTCCCCACAGAAAACACATGATTGGACAGTTCCCCATCTGCGCATACGAACTCCTGTTTATATATATATATTTTGCTCTATTAGACATTCAATTATTTCTTTTGACTAAATATAATTGACATGTTTATAAATAATAAAGTTTATAACCACCAAAAACTTAATTATATCAACCTTTTTGATAAACTAAACTTTATGAAGTTGGTTTTGATTTGATCTTTGGTCGCAGTTTGGTTTAAAAAGCTTCCATATGAGGTTTGAAGTGAGAAGAATTTAATTAGTAAGAATTTAAAACACTTCCCTTGTTTCAAATTAATTATCGTTCTATAATTGATTTTTTTTTTAATTTTAAATTAGGTATCGCTCGAGAATTTTAAACAAAGTTTATTTTAATCCTATTTCTTTAATATATCAATAACAATAAAATTATATATATTAATATGTGTAAAAAATAATGATGTAGATGGATGAACAATGGTGAAATTGTTGCTGGACTAATGTCACTCTCAACAAATCCAAGTGGATGAGTGATGAAATAGAGTGGAATCGATGGAGACTCTTCAACTGGACTTAGGTCACTCTTTGAAGAATCCAGTGGATAGATCGAAACAAGGGGGATCGAGAGACACCACACAGATGATGGAAGATTTGTGATAAGTCTAGATCACTCAAGCTTCAAGGATTCACACACAAGAAGGGTGAGGCATTTTTGGTTCTTCCTCAGAAGAAAACTAGGTTTTTATTTCATCAAAAACTGAGTGTTACATGCTGAGAAGGGACTTTATATATAGTCCAGCAGCAGGGGACCTTCTAGGGTCAAAAATTATTACAATAAAAGGACTAGACTTGCAAAAACAACAGACTCGAAAAGGACTTAAGACTCTAAAAAAAAACCCAACAGTCATATTCCTGCAAAACAAAAAAAGAACCGTTAATTATTCAAATTTAAAACATACCTTAGATAGAAATGTGTTCTCCTTGGATGATTTAAGTGGCTTGATCTTCTCTGGAAATGGTAAACAAAGCAACTTCCTTAATCCCTTGAAGAACCGGCAAAAACAAAGTTGTTGGAGTCTTGAGTTGTTCTTGAGTGTCTTCTAGTATTTCCTTGTTGAGCTTGTCTTCTTGGAGTTCTTCATGCTCTATGAGTGTGATGAGACTTTCTACAGATTGGTTGAACGTCTCTCTCAAACGTTTGGTTCCTGATCTTGTCTTTGGTGCTTGCTAGACTTCACTAGACTTGCCCAGACAGGGTTGCCAGACTTCACTAGACTTGCCCAGACAGGGTTGCAAGACTTCACTAGACTTATCCAGACATGCTTTATTGATGTTCTCAGGTAAGCTTGTATCGATGTACTCATCAAATAAATATTTAAAATGAGTAAGAGAAAGTATCTTATATCCTAATGTTATTACTAGATATGCACTCGAGTTACAACGCCGATATATGTTTTAATTTATTTTTAGTAGAGAAATGATGTGATTATTTTGTAATTATTTTGTATATGTTTTTGTAAAATAGGTTGTTTGTTTAAAGTATTTAGAATTTAAGTTATAGGATTGGTGTTAAATATGATTATGATATTCATTTTCGTATTGTATTTGTTTTAGGTGTGCAAGTAGTTATATTAGTGTTATTTATTTAAAGTATATATAAAGTAGTATATATATATATATAAAGTATTGTAAATTATGATTTGGTTAAATGTATTTAGAATTTATTTTTTGGATTGGTGTTGTATATGGTTATATGTTGATTTGGTGGTATGTGTAAATAGTTATAATAGTGTTATTTATTTAAAGTATATATGAATAGTGGAGATATATAGTAGAGATAAATAAATTATGATTTAGTTAATTGTATTTAGAATTTATTTTTGAGATTGGTGTTGTATCTTGTTATATGTTAATCATGTTAGTATTGAATTTATTTTAATTTGAATTAATCAAAAGATAAATTATATATTTTAACTAATTTGCGGCTATTAAATTAACCAAAAATAAATAATTAATTAACTCACATGTAAACACAGTTAAAAAAAAATAAACTTACAAACTGAGTACGAGTGATTCTATAGTAATTTAATTTGTAACATCTTAGAATAATTAAAATATATTTTAACAATTAGATTTAATGCATATAATCTTATGGTAAAATTTGTTTTATTCACCAATTTTTCTCTTTTTTCTCATGTTACTATGTTTTCAAAAGTTGCAGTCGGATGTTTTGGTAGATGGTGAATTTTTGAGAAAAAATGTTTTAGGCAGGATTAAAAAATAAAATGTTGTCTTCGCCTGTGTGGCGGGAAGGGTGTTATACAAAACTATAATTGAACAACCAACATATGTCTCTCTTAAAATTGCTATACTTTGATCATTTGCATAAGTTTTTGCCTCTATTTTATTTTGTTTTGTAAGAACTTGACTTTCTGTGGATGAGAGGGGCAACCCCATATTTTTCGTTCAAGAAAAAAAAAAAATTCCTATTCTTAGAGCATGGGCAGAGATTTGAGAGTTTCTCATATATGTTATTTTATTAATTTTATTATTACTTAATTATTTATTTAAATTTTAAATAACTAAAAAAATTAAAACCAATTAAATGTTGACATGTGTGAAAAAAAGATTGTAAGATGTTCTCAAGGGTTCTCATTTGATAACATATTGTGTTATCTCTCCCTTATTTTTTATTATTTTATTATTTTATATTAGTGAGAACCCATATGAAAACTCTACAATGTACATGCTCTTATAGGTAATAAATTAAAATTTCATAAATCAAGAGATCTTATTCTTGGTTATGTCAGGTAATGAAGAGATCTTCAAGAAAGTATCTCTAATTGAGAGACCAGAGCTCAGGCTGTTAACAGAGGTAAATATATTTAGCATAACCAAGATTCTTCAATGCAGTCTTAATCTATTTCTCCTGTTCTAGAGTTCTGTCTCTCTCTACACTTTTTCATGATTTTAATCCTTTCTCATTCTGAATTTTTTTTTTGTTTCAATCAGCTGCCAAAGATTTTTGCTGCTGGTTCAAGTCTTACAAACCTCATTTTCAAAGTGACGGAGTCAGATGGTTGTATGGATACCAGCATCCATCATGACGAAAAATCCGGGTGTTTCCATATGAGAGCATCAATATCCTGAGCTTTGTATGACCATAAAGGTAGTAATTTGTGGATTGGGTTTATCTGACTATGAGTAGAAAATGCATGTTGTTGGTAACATTTCCTCTTAATATTCATTCGTCTCTTGAATTACAAATTCAGCTAACTCCTGCTCAAACACTTGAAAGAGATGAGATTGGGTTTTCTACACCTTATTCAAGGATGACTATTACACCTCAATCAAAGATGCCTTCAACTACAAATCCATGTTCACAGTTTAGAGTTTGTTTGGAATCAGCTTCTTTTCTACCCTAGAGTCTTCTCAAAAAATATATGAAAGTGAAGTGCAAAAAACGTAGACATAGAATTTCTACAATTGTCTTGTAACAAGTTATATAATTCAACTCTCATGTTTTCGCTTTTTCGTCATTGGCAAATCAATAATGGCCAATCTAATCCAATTTATTCTATCCGTTTATTCCAATACGAAACATACAAAGTTACAAGACAAATTCAGTTGACCTTTATCTATGACCAAAACCGACCAAACATTACCATACAAATTTTAATGCTAGTAGGCAGATTTTTTGCATAAAAAACAAAACGGAAACATAGTATTCAAATGGACTCGAGAACAATGCATTTGCTTACCAATCAGAAGCCAGAGGAATCGACCAGAGCTGAGTAAGAGGCATTCTCGTCCAAAGTCGTCATCGTATCCCTAGTCACCCTTCTGATTATGGTCCTCAACAGTACTAGTCAATTCACACAAGTATAACCTCTGTGATTGGGTTGACTCCATGTCAGTATCCCAACAAGTCTCACATATTATATGTTTCATTTTCTTAATCTTGTCCTTGATACTAAGATTTTGTTTCCAAGGAGCGCAACATAGGCTTGACATAAAAGCCGCCTTATTTCGGATCTGGGTCAAGTGAAAACAAAAAAGTCATGTAACCAACATGATTTTTCAAAACAGAGTTTGAGATGCAGACAAGTGACATGAACCTTTGGGTATTGGTGGGCAAGGAATGGTAGAATCTGAGAGAACGCTTGAGTGCTGATGGGTTCCGAGACAGAAGCAATAGACCCAAGTATTCCAACGCCTGCCTCTACCTTTTCAAATTTTTTTGAGGCTCTTAGTTCGATGGCTAACGAATCCATGACTCCCGTGTAGAAACCCAACATATAAGCCTAAAACGTGGAAGATACAAGATTTGGAAAAATCTAATCAAAACAAGTAAAACTCTAAAACCAACCTCTTGATTCCGAAAAATCCTGTCCAAGAGCTCTCAAATTGTCTGTGTCAAAAGAAAAGTGTTAAGACATAACCACATAGAAGCTAGAGGTTAATGGTACCGTATTTACCTTTAGACAGAGTGCGATAACTCGGTCACATTTCTTGTACTCTTCAAGTATCCAGAGGATGTCGTCACAAATCGCATATTTTCAAGATTGTTGTTGTTTAAGATCTTTAGTTCACCTTCTTCCCTCACGTACTCCAGTAATGCAGACAAAATTAGAATTTTAAATGATATGAAATATAATAACAAATCGGTACATCTTAGACGATTTAAAATTAGAATTTTAAATGATATGAAATAATAATTTCCTTTTCCAATTCCAACCGACTTTGACGATTCCAACCGACTAATGGTTTTCTTATTCTCATATAAATAGTGATGCTCGACCCAGAGCAGTTACAAGTTGTTTTTATTGCTTTTTGCTTTCTAATTTCATAGTTTAAGGGAGAAGAATCATTACTCTTCTAGAAGTTCTTTCTGAGCCCTAGTTGATTATTAATTTGATATTTATGCACTTTTTAAATTCGTTTTAATGTCTGCATCTATGTCTGAATAATTTACCAGTTGGGTTTAGGGTTTGTTCAAGGGGATTCGATGAACGAATAGGTTTAAGTTAATATTAGGGATTTACTTTTACGGTCCTTCATCTTTGTGTTCCCAATGCTTAAGTTAGCTTGATCACCTAGCTTATGATCTGTAGGTTTAATATATGCGATGAAAGCAATCGTGAAAACCAAACCATATTTTTGTTCTAGCTCTACTCGTTACATCAAAAATTCGTAGTGTGACGTTGGTCTCTTGGAATTCGACCTTAATCTTTACTATTGTGCACTTACGATGATTGCGAAGGTTAAAACTTGAGACATCATGCTGCCATTAAGCTCAAGCCTGGTTTTCAGAGGATGTTGAGTGAGGACAAGCAGTATTGTGATTACTTCTTGGAAGATGATGAGAAGACAAATATCAAACGAGTTGGCCCATCAACTTCTGCTAAATGGGATGAAGTCCAAAAGTTAGTACAGTTCTTGAAAATCTTTTATTAGTGTTCCATAACATTATCAGCTTCTCAATCACTAACTTCTCCTCTTTGTTACAATGAGATCGTAAACATAGAAAGGAATTTGATTGCTAAGTGTGGCAACAGTGACAAACTGGTAAGAGATCAAACATTTGTGATGAGGGATAAGTTTGAGAAGTACTCGAATGGGTTTGCAAATATGAAGCTGCTTGTGACTTTGGCTAGTGCCTTTGATCCGAGGAACAAGCTACAATTTGCTTCCCTTTGCTTGAATCAGCTTTATGGCAAAGGTACTATAGAAAGTAGACAACTTTACAGTTCACTTACTAGTGTGATGAAGAAGCTTTATGATCAATATAGTCTCAGACTTAGCAAACCATGTGAGATTGTTGCATCTGTAGAATCTGAGGAGCCTAGTGTTATCTTAGAATTTTTAGATGATGGATGATGATGGTTGTGAGCAGATGGATTCTATCTACAACAATATGGTTAGCTTAAGGACTAATGAAAACAGTTGTACTGAGATAGATATCTATTTGGTAGAAAAACTGAGACTCGAGCAGAAAAAAAATTAGGTTTACCATTTGATGTTCTGACATGGTGGAAGTCTAACAGCTCCAAATTCCCAATCTTATGAGAAATGGCTAGAGATGTTCTAGAAATTCAAGTCTCTTCAGTTGCTTCAGAGTCTGCCTTTAGTACTAGTGGTTGAGTTCTGGATCCTTATAGGAGTTCTCTAACTCCTTATATGGTTGAGGTTTTGATATGCACACAACAATGGTTGCGGTGTGCTAATAAATCTGAAGCAGAAGTTTCTAACTTAATACAAATGTTGGCAGAAGTGGAGTTCCTTGAATCACTTGGTAAGTACCCCAACGTTTTATAAGTAAATGCTTAACTGTTAAATGGTATAACAAACTAACAAACTGTGTTTTCTTGTGTAGATTCTCGGAATTCAATGGCATCTCCTTAGTGATTCTTGTTGGTAAGGAAGGTATATCTCTATATGTTTGAGAATGTAGATGTTTAAGTCCATGTATACTTGTATAGGCTTGAAAGTTTTGTTATGGTTTAGTTTATTTTCTAATTTCACTACTGTTGTTCTTCTTTTTACTTTTTTTTTATGCTTGATGTTGATGGTTTTGTTTTGTTTCAAGGTTTATTTGTGCTTTGACACTGTCTCATGTTATAGTCTCATGTTTACTTTCACAGGTTGGTCTACTGTTTTTTGGATGGATCCAACCTTCATGGATGAAGCTATTCTTTTGTCTTTTTTTGGTGCTGATTGCAGCTTGTATTAGATTGTCTAACTATAACCATTAACCAGTGGTGAGACTTACAAACTATTAACCACTTTCAACTTTGTTTTAAGATACAAAAGCTGATGTTTTGTAAAATACTCATATAAATATTATTTAACTTTTTAGTTGTTGATATAGTTTAAATATTAATAACGTTTTAAACTTTTATAAAGCTTAAATATTAATAGTATTTAAACTTAAAATATTAATATTATAAACATTTTATATACCTTATATATACCTTAAACTATTATAAGATTGAATATTTATAATATTTGAATCTTTTTTAAAATTAAATACTTATAAAATTTATTATATTCTGTAAAACTATCGGTTCAATTAAAGATCCGGATTGAACTGAATAAAACTTTTAAATTTGGATGCTTGTTAAGTCGTTCAGTCAAGGGTCCTCCTCATTCGGATTTGGAATCATTTTGGTGATTTTTATAATATGATTCTGAACCATTGTCCACCATTTTTAGCCAATGTGAGACATTGAACACACGGTTTTTTTATTGATTGAGTAATATATAGCTGTTTTTAAAAATTTGAATTACAACATATGGAAAAAATTGTAGCTTTTTATTAGTTATATTTATTATATGATAATTAAAAATAAGATCAAACAAAGATGATAGAAGAATCATAATTTTAAATATTAATCAAATCTTCCATTTATAATAACGAAAATAAATAATATGCTATTGTTAGTTCTCAAATCTTTATTTTGCAATTCTAATTGGTTAACAATTTACAAAAAATAATTTTAAATTTGCGTACACAATTAATATGAGAGAGAAACTTAATTTTATTTTGAAAAAAAATTATGTAAAATATTTATTCAATTTTTAAATTAATTATATTAATTTTGTGATTACTATTCTACCCTTAATGACTTTATTGAAAAACACTAAAATCTAATGGCATTGCATGTAATATTTTATATCTTAAAGGTTTTTTTAATATATAATGGTTCCCATTTAATAGTATAAATTTTATTGATTACACATGATTTAACAAGGATTGACAAATATTGTATAAGTTTTTCAGATTATTAACTCTTCTCATTTTGCATCGTCTATATTTCAGCAAAAAATTAGAGAATGTAACTAAGTTTGTATTTTTTTGCAAGAACATGAACATTAAATAAAGATGCCAAATGATTTATAGATTAAATAAAGATGGAAAAATTATTTATAAATGAGTGACAAATGTTTGAGAGATTATCAAAAGAGAATCGTATGATGAAGTTTGAGGGAGGGAAAAACCAAAAAAAAAAAAAAATCTATCGTTCAAAATAATGAGATAGAAGGCTAAAGTGACCTATTTTGTAAAAAGAAAATAGCTCTTTATTTTGAAAACTGTTTTGTTGAAACCATATTATAACAATGTTTAAAAAAAATTAGTAACAAATTTGATTATAAAGTTAGGACAATAATATATTTGAGCTTCTTTTTTTAGTTTTGACAAGACTTCTTCTTTGGTATGTCGTCTTTTAAGGTAAACTTTTAATCAATATTGACTTATGTTTTCATTCACTTTTTCGTCTAATAGTAAATACTTTTTTCATAACAATCTTGTTTCATCTAATAGTAGCCCTTAGTTTTGCATTTTATTTAGAAAAGTTTCAAATAAAAATCCAAATAATTTGCTATTTATCAACTTCAAGGATGTATGAATTGAAATTTTAGATTGAAAGTAAGATTATTCAAAATAGAGTTTGGTGGACACATAGATATGTAGTACTTTGTTTTTTATTGATGAGGTTGACCTTGTGTACTAGGTTAGCACATTAGACCAAATTGATGCTTAACATGAATGATTTATTAGTATTGTTTGGGTCAAAATTATTCCATTCGTTTGAATCTACAAAAAAAAGGAATATAGTCCAATATCGTGTTTTTATTGATTGAATATCTAGTTACTATTATCTTCGGATTGACGTGGTTTTGGTGGTAAGACTAACAGTAACTATAAAAAGTTATTCCAAGCCGTCATCACCGCAAACTCCTTTTATCTTGTTACCATCGGTCCTTGATACGGACCCAAGGATAACATCGTCCGAAAGAAGTAATGCCTGGTCACGGTGACAGTTTGCATCTCCCTACTACACCATGGGTGGATCTCTCGATGGACTTCGTCGTTGGTTTACCGCTCATCGACAACAAGGATACGGTGATGGTTGTGGTCGACCGCTTCTCAAAAATGGCTCACTTTATACCGTGTACCAAACACCTTGACACCTCCCACACCGCCGACCTATTCTTCAAGAAGATCGTGAGGTTACATGGCATTCCACGGAGCATCGTTTCCGATCGTGAACCCCGCTTCCTCGCCCATTTTTGGAAGGTTCTATGGAGGCGATTAGGCACCAAACTTCTCTACTCTACATCATGCCATCCACAAACCGATGGACAAACAAAAGTGGTGAATCGCACCTTGGGTTTGCTCTTAAGAGTAGTTATCGGAAACAACGCCACTACGTGGCTTAAATGTCTTCCGTATATCGAGTTTGCATATAACCGAGCTTCACATTCCGCTACCAAGGCATCACCATTTCACCCGGGAAGCTCTCCAACAAGCAAGGCACGGCCCTTAGGAAGAGATACAATGATCTGGTACAAGAGCTTCTAGCCAAGACTTCACTCAACGCACACGCCAACCACCTTACCGAACAACATCATATTCGACCCGACCATGACGTTCCAGCTTGGCACAACCTTTGGGACCAAGCCAAGAGTGTCTTCCTCATCTCACGTGAGTGAAAGCACTAGTAAGTCGTTAAGAGATTCATACTCTTTTTCCCCTATCTCGGTTTTATCCCATTGGGTTTTCCGAGAAGGGTTTTTAATGAGGTGAATTCATCTTAACGCATCAAAGGTTAAGTGTTAAGTGGTTTGTTTACTTCGGTATCAAGTCATTTAAATACTTAACCTTTGATCCAATCTTCCAAGCCACGCCAAGTCCATTCAATAAGTGCGGCTTCCTTCCTTCCTTCCGTTTTTACTTTGTTACTTTACCTTCTGTTAGTTGTTTTACTTTTACCTTGTGCCAAGCGGCTAGTAACTTTGTAAAGCCGCTAAGTTACAACTTGTTTCACTCTCACTTTGCCTATTTAAAGGTTTCACTTGCATCATTAATAAAGTTAGACGTTTTATGCAAATAATATCTTCTTAAAGCTTCTCATCGGAAAGTTATTATTGAGCCGGGCTCTAATAACTCTCCTCCGCTCTTTAGTTCTTGAGCTGGGCTCGGACTTGGAGTTTATCCATCTATCTCTCTTCCATATATTCAGATCTTGATACTATTCTCCATCAAATCCCTTTCATTTTTTGGTTAGATCCTTCGTTTTCCGTCGGAGTGATCTTTCCGCCATAGTTCTTATCGCATAAAAGGGATCCGTTTGATTCAACAATCACGGATTCCTTCACCAATACCATAACTGACCTTACCTCACATCTGGGTATGTATCAGAGCCGAAGTGCCTGGTCACGGTGACAGTTTGCATCTTTTGTTCTTCATTTCTTGCATCTAGAGTCATTTAGCTTCCGTCTAGTAGTTAAATCCATATCTTCCACCAGTTTCGCTTCCATTGCATCTAGATAATTTTAAAATCTCTTTAAAATCCTCCTTTTCATGTTCAGTTAGTTTCTTGCACTTAGTTTCATCGCCTTTTAATTTTTAAAATTCAAAAGAGGATTTGTGCCGATAGGGTCCTTTGTGCGCTTTGGAGTTGATCTTGTGGGATCGGGTGTTGGCTTGCTGTCATCCGGTCTTCTACTGCTTATCCTCCATTGTTAAACTCTGGATATTGGCCTTTTGGCATTTAGTTTATCGCTTTTAATCTTTTTAAGTTCAAAAGAGAGGATTCGCCGATAGTAACCTTATAGCATTTTTGGGGTTTTGAATTGTAAATCGGTTGAGGCTTTGCTATCAATCGGTTCTCACAGCTTATCCCCCATTGTTACGCTCTGGTTTTTGGTTTGAAGCTTCGGGGAAGATAAGTCCTTTGCGGTTTGGGGTCAAAGAAGTCATCTTTGGACCCACCCGTAGCCTTATCCTCTCGGTTGTCTCCCTTTGTGACCGCGTCTTTTGTTTGTTTGTCCGAAGATTGTTGCCACCTACGTGTGGTCCCAGCTCTTGATATTCCTTCTGTGTGGTAAGAGGAAGTGCCAATCGAGTGGTCCCAAGAGCACGCGTGCATTCGTGTGTTCCACTCGCCTCCTTCTCTTCACTACACGACGGAATCCGCTTTCACTTTTGTACGGTTTAAACGCGTGGGTTTTAGTGGCAATCATTGGATTGTCATTGCTCTCCTTCCTTTGAATGCGTGGTGATCAGCCTGTGACGTGTCCTCTCAAGAGACACACGTTACCTTGACCCGTACTAGCGTTTGAAACACCAATCATTGGTGACGCGAGGGAAAACCGTGTGCGTTTAATCGTACCTTTCACATCTTTAAATTTTAAATCCTTATTCCTTGCATTCCATAACCTTGTGTTATTTTCTCCACGATTATTTTGGTTTGATTGTGTTGGACAGGTACTACTCATCGCCACCGATCAATCATCGCAACATTGCATCGACCGTACGTCCCGCCTATCGACCGCAACGATTGTACGTACCGTCCGATACCGAGCATTTGTGATGACTGCCGATAGCCGTACGCACTGCCCGAACCTCGACCGCTAACTTGACTTTTACCGAACATCGGTACGATCAACCGATTGTTCTCGACGACCCGATCCTCATTTATTGATAGCTGGACATCCGACACGCGATAGCCGATCCGTCACCCGGTACATTGCCGATGGCCGAACCACAAGAGCAACCGGGTGTCGAAGCTATGTTAGCCATGATCCAAGCACAACTCCAGCAGCTTGGAGAGCGGATAACAAGGATTGAAGTTCCACCAGCAGCTCATCTAGCGCCTCATTACCACAGAGACCCTCCCGGACCAAACCCCCGACACGGTCTGGATTTCGATCCTCAAGCCCACGACGAACACGGTCCTCCACCCGCTCGACGTGTGAGACCAAGGAGAGGCCAAGAACTACATGGAGAGCCTCAAGATGATTATGAACCGAGGCCCCAAGCACCGGATCTCAAGTTGACCGCTCCCACCTTTGCCGGACGTGTTGACCCGGAGGCTTACTTAGATTGGGAGCGCCGAATGGACCATATCTTTGATTGCTACAACTACACGGAGGCCCGGAAGATAGCATATGCAGCTACTCAACTCATGGACCATGCTCTCACATGGTGGGATCGTGACATTGCCGAGAGAAGACGGAACTGAGAAGGCCCCATTCCGACATGGGAGGTCATGAAGTTCGTCATGCGCCGGAGATATGTCCCGCCTCTGATGAGAGTATGGCTAGCAAGGAGGAGGAACCAATGCAACATGGAGACGACATTGAGGATCAACAGAAGCAGCTTGAACCGGAGCAACAAGGACATGAAGATTTAGACATTTCTCCGGG
>VBRH01001758.1:639-15014 GCA_014578085.1 Cardamine resedifolia
TTGGTCTTACGTATTCTTAGGCTACATAAGATCATTGCGTTATCGTAGCTTGTCTACATCAAAAGGTATCAGATTTCAGCGCTTTAATTTCTCAACTAAAGCTCGATCCATCGATTTCACTTTAATCACCATGGTTTGTAACGCCCCGACCACCACCGTCCGTGAGCCCCCTCGCCCTCTCTCGGCCCGTGGGCCCTATCCTCGTCCGACGGCTGGTTTGTTATTTTTGGGAGGCTCTAAAGACTTGTTACTATTCCTACAAATCATCACATGATCTTTCCCCGTGTTTTGTCCTCACTCACACGGTACCGACAATCACTTCCCGGTAGGTCACCCATCATAGTGCTACTCCAGCCCAAGCACGCTTAACTGCAGAGTTCTGATGGGACAAGTAACGGAAAAGATAAGGGCACTTTGGTGACATAGGTAGCCAAATAAAATCTCTTAAGCTCTCCTAATGCACCACCATATTTCTGAAACCAGGGTGTTACATGGTTCCACGTAAAACCATTGAAGAACAACAAGATGAGTTTCGTCAAACTTTGGAGAATTTCACTGTCGTATTGCACAACACTCTTCAACATGTTGTGGAGAACGCCCTAACCACCATCTTACAACAACAATATGAACAGAGACATAGACCAGCTGTGGTTGCTGATTCCGACGACGAGTTGTACGGGAACGTTTTTGCTGAGCCAGAACCGCGACCACGACGACAACGACTTCCAGACGAAGAAAAACAGCTGCAAGTGCATCCAAACAACGCTATCGTGCCACCAAATCCCTGGAAATCTTGGTTTAAAGTTGACATACTAGAGTTCTCAGGGACCTTGAATCCTGAAGGATTCATTGATTGGCTCAACAAAATGGAGGAGATACTTGACTTCAAACAAGGACCTGATGAGATGCGCGTATCGCTCATTCGACTCGCTTTAAGAATCGTATGATGGCTTGGTGGACACATAACAAAGAATCACGTCGGCATAGTGGTAAACAGAGGATTGTTTCATGAGAAAAATTAAAGAAGTACATGAAAAGAGGGATTTTACCCTACAACTATGAGCCCACCTTATACAATAGGTTGCATAATCTTCATCAAGGCTCACGTTCGGCAAATAATTATGCTTCTAATTTTTTTTAGATTATCGCACACACAACATCGAAGGAGACAGAAGAACAACTCGTGTCACTCTTCATTGGAGGTCTCCGTAATCAGCTTCAATTACCCCTACAAAAATTCAATCCAACCACGGTATATGACGCTCATCAGCGAGCTCTGGGCATGGAACAATAATTTCATCCTGCTTGGACCTCAGAAGGATTGCGAACTCACGTTTCACAACAAGCTATAGGTGACGCTACTCCAAGAGTGTCAACCAATATCATAGCTCCACGCGCCAATGCGATCCGACCTACTGCGCCTCCTGATTTGATTACGGCTTTGCGACAGCCTCGCACTAATGTGTTAAGATGTTTTAGTTATGGGGAATCGGGACATCGACAGACTACCTGCCCGAATCAAAACCGACAAGGGTTAATGTTGACAGAGACCAATTTTGATGAAGAACCTCGCTTTGATGATGACAATTTTGTGGAGCAAGACGAAGATGGTGAGGTTATTAGTGATGATGTGGGCCATCCTTTACTGGTGTTGCGGCGTAATTTTCTGTTACCACACGCTTCTCAAGAATATTGGCTTCAAACTTCTCTGTTTCGCTCTACCTGCACCATCAACGACAAAGTCTGTAAGGCCATTATTGATTATGGCAGTTGTACAAACGTCGTTTCCAAGGATGCGGTACAGAAACTTGGCCTTACCATAATGGTACATCCAACACCATACCAATTGGCATGGCTTAACAACGGTACATAAAAGTCAATATCCCAGCAAGCTTCCGTCTCATTCTCTATAAGTACCTACAAAGATATTAGGGTCTAAGACATTGTGGATATGGATGCTTGCCATTTGTTACTTGGCTGTCTGTGGCAGTTTGATCGTGATGCTATCCATAGAGGTAAGAACAACATTTACAGATGTGTGTTTGGTAGAAAGACAAACACATTGCTTCCATCTTAAGAGCAGTTTGAACCAAACACGTGTCCCACCGAGACAAAGTTTGGGGTCTCTTCATTGCAAACATTGTTAACACTATCTAAAACAGCGTTTTAGGCGCAAGTGAGTGAGTCAAGTGTTGTTTGGGCTCTAGTGGCTTCGCCTTTGTCGTCATCGACAATTCATGAGGTTCCTGAAGATTTCACTATGCTTCTTACTGGATTTTTGGATGTCTTCCCGGCTAATTTGCCTTGGGAGTTTCCTCCTTTACGAGATATTCAACATCACATCGACCTTGTCCCAAATTCAGTCCTTCCTAATATACCCCATTACCGTATGAGTTTGTAGGAACATGATGAGTTACGTCGACAAGTCAAAGAGTTGTTACCAAAAGGACATGTGTGTGAGAGTCTCAGCCCCATGGCAGTTCCCGCTTTACTCATTTCGAAGAAGGATGGGTCTTGGTGTATATGTGTTGATAGTCGTGCTATCAACAAAATAACAGTCCGTTACCGCTTTCTGATTCTTCATTTAGATTACCTCTTGGACCAGATTGGACACACCTCCATTTTTAGAAAGTTTGACTTGAATAGTGAATATCATCAAATTCGAATTCAGCCAGCAGATGAATGTAGAACAGCCTTTAAGACGCGTAAGGGTCTTTTTGAATGGATGGTGATGCCCTTCGGATTGTCTTATTCTCCAAGCACTTTCATGTGTGTGATGAATCAAGCTCTGAGACCTTTCATTGGTAAGTTATTGTAGTATCTTTTGATGACATACTTATGTTCAGTGCAGACTTGTCTAGTCACTTATCACACTTGGCGGAGGTTCTTCAAGCGTTGCGTCGGGAGAAATTGTTTGTTGCCTGATCGAAGTGTGTCTTTGGGACTTCCCAGTTTATGTTTCTGGGATATATCGTATACGGCAAAGACTTAGTAGTTGACCCAAGAAAAATTGAAGCGATAAAGTCTTGGCCTACTCCTCGTACCATTAACGATGTGTGTAGCTTTCACGGGCTTGCGTCATTTTATCGGCAATTTGTTCATCATTTTAGTAACATTATAGCACCACTTACTGACTGCATAAAAGGTTCATCATTCTTATGGACGCCTGAAGTTGATTCCTCTTTTGACTCCATTAAGCGGAAATTAATCTCGACTCCCATTTTGGCTCTACCAAATTTTACGACCATAATTGAGCTATAGTGTGATGCTTGCAAGCTGGTTATTGGTGTGGTGCTTAGTCAACACGGGTGTCATGTAGCAGTTTTCAGTGAAAACATTGTAGGCGCCAGTGCGTGGTACAACAATTATGACGTCAAATTTTACCCTATTGGTCATACAATAAAACATTGGCGCCACTAACTCTATCATCAAGAGTTTATCCTCTACACCGATAATGATGTTTTGAAACATTTAGGCAGCTAAGATAAGATCTCTGCTCGTCATGCATTTTGGATCGCCTTTTTGCAACAATTTATATTCGTCATTATGCCTCAATCGGGACGTACTAACAAGGTGGTTGATGACCTAAGCCGTCAGCATTCCCTTATCGCCACTTTACAGGTTTCAGTTCCCGGCTTTGCTACCTTTGTCGAGCTTTATCCCACGGATCCATATTTTGGACGCATATTGGGCGGATTTAAAAGCAGATATTGCCTCTGATTTTCGTATTCATGAGGATTTTACATTTTATGGGACGGGTTTGTGTATTCCAGAGTGCAGTTTGCGGCTGCAGTTGATCACTGAATTGCACGGCGGAGGTCATGTTGGACGTGATAAAACGCTTCACTTGGTGAAGTCGTATTTATGGCCTTCGTTGCGGCGTGACGTTGCAAGGTTTATTGAGCGTTGTGTTATTTATTATAGGTCTAAGGTCAAATGGGGTTTGTACATGCCTCTTCCTGTTCTAACCCAACCACGGATTGACATTAGCATGAATTATGTATTGGGCCTTCCCCGAACACAACGTGGGCATGACTCTATTTTCGTAGTTGTGGACCATTTCTTGAAAATGGCTCATTTTATCCATTGTAAGAAAACAACATATGCATTGCAAGTGGCACAACAGTTATTCCGTGAGATTTATCGCATTCATGGTCTTCTTTGTCCATTGTTTCTTACAGAGATTCTCGTTTCTTTAGTCATTTTTGGCAATCTTTGTGGAAACTTCTGCGAACAAGCCTGCTATGAGTTATGCATACCATCCTCAGTATGATGGTCAGTCTGAAGTGACTAATAGTTCCTTGGGTGATATGTTGCATTTTCTAGTGGGGAGTAATATTCGCTCCTGGGATATGGTCTTGTGTAAAGCGGAGATTACACATAACTTTGCTGTTAATCGCAGCACCGCGTATAGTCTCTTTCGAATTGTCTATGGCATTGTTCCACGCGGTCCCGATGATCTTGGAGTTACACCGGATTTTTCGCGCGATCATGGCCATGTTGTGGACTTCATGGCAAACCTTTTCTTTCTTCATGCTCAGGTTCATGATAATTTAAAGGTATCTTTGGTGAAGTTCAAGGAGGCTGCAGATAGACAACATCGGGATGTGCAATTTAAGGTAGTAGATTTGGTGTGGGTTGTGTTAACTAATGATCGTTTTCTTTCCCGGGGATACATTAAGCTCAAACCGCAAAAGATTTGACCGGTTGAAATTTTGGAAAAACTCAATGTCTTATCGTCTTCAACTTCTACCTGATGTTCGTTGTTCCGACGTCTTTAACGTTAAGCCCCTGTTTCCTTACATAGCACACGACGAGGTTGTCAATTTGAGGTCGAATCTTCTTCTTCCTTGGGGGACCTGATGCAGGGCATATCTATTCTTTCTCTGATTTGGATTTATTTTGGGTTTTTCTTTATTTTATTTTCGATAATTATTTGTTGGTATTTTCTTTACAGTTTTGGTTTTTATTACTTTAGATAAGTTCTAATTCTCTTTGAATTATGATGGATGATTTATTATATAAGTCGAGCTCTAGTTTTGTAGTCGAGCTCTAGTTTTCTTCTCTTAAAATATTTTTTACGGATATAACTGCGAGTTTTCAACGGAATAAGGAAAACATTAATCTTCGGTATTTTAGACTAAATAAGATCCTTGTGTTATCTTAGCTTGTCTACATCAGAAATTAGCTTAGATATTTTCTAATGGTAATGCATAAAACAAAACTTGCTATCAACATTAGTTGAGTTCTTAGGGTAATGCATAATACGGTATATGATTTATTTTAGGTTATGTAAATTAAAATTTAAAAAAAAAATGGTAGCCTATTTTTTTTTTTCATTTTTACAGTCATATATATAATTATATATATATATATATATGCATTAGAATATAACTATTTTGGTGAATTAAAAATCTAATGGTGGACTTTCGGTGCTGTAACTGAAAGTATCCTATAAAAAATGTTGATTGACGAAAATATATTTATTCAAATTTTGAATATTGAATCTATACTATTAATTGCGAAGCACAAAATATAAAATAATATTAAATTGTAAAAATTTACATATGTTATTATTGGAAAATATAACAAAAAATAACTCTCATTAATGGCAAAAATGTATTTATCTCTTAATCTAATTCATGTATCAAACACAATTAAAAGAATTTTTAATATTAATTAATAAATAAAAATCTCTACAAAATCTTTTATAGGAATATTATTGTGTAAATTAAAGATTTTGTTAATATATGATAATAAGTTGAATAATATTATTCCTTTTTAAAAATTTTGAATCAATTGCTCATATGATTAATATTAATATCTTTATGCTGAAATTAAATTTAACAAACCTATACATATATTAATATTATGTTTCATGTTTTGATATTAAGATTTTTATTCATTTAAATGAAATGAAAAATAAACAATAAGGAAATATTAATTTAAATTTACATATAAAAAATCATTTCAATATTAATTTTGATTTGGGCATGTAACAAGAATGAATAATTCAGGTAATAAAAATACTACTTGAACGATTTTTGATTAAACAAAAAAAAGAGGACAAAAATTTTGGGTAACGGCACGAAATCAAAAGTTTTTGGTAGGTAAATTTAATTCTCAAATTCTCACTAATTTGGATAAGACTGAATATGAGACGAGGATGGATAAATATCCACTTCGAAAAGAGTATTTTGAAAATTTGGGGTAGTTTTTTTTAATAGAGGATTTATGAGAATTGTAAAATTTTTGTATAATTTCCATTAATTTTATAAAAATTAAATAATCAAACGGAGAAATATGGGTATCTATCTAAAACCATTACTCAATCACTTATAATAAACATTGACGAATGAGTAATTAATTAAAAGGGAACGAGACGAATTTTTTTTTGATGGATACGGGATGAGACGGTTTTCTGTTCTAATATATTAAAATAATAATTTAAATATAAATATAAGAAATTATTTAAATATTTTTTGATTCGGTTATGGAACGAGAATGAATAATTCTAGTAATAAAAAACACTATTCGAATGATTTTTTATTAAAAAAACGAGACAAAAATTTAGGGTAACGGAACGAGATCAAAAAGTTTGGGTAGATAAATTTAATTCTAAAATTCTTACTAATTTGGATAAGGATTAACTATGGAATGAGTGAAGATCCACTTCGAGACGGATATTTTGGAATTTTTTGCTAATTTTTTAAAATATCTAGAGAATTATAAATTTTTTGGATAATTTCTATTAATTTTATAAAAAATAATTATTCAAACGGATAAATACGTGTATCATATCTAAAACTCTTACTCAATATTTTATAATAAACATTGCCAAATATGTAATTATTTAAAAAGAAACGGTTATGCTCTATGAAAAGTTTCGGATGAATACGAGATATAACAATTTTCGGTTCCAAAATATATATGTCTAAATTATATAAGCTAAATTAAAACTGAATCTAAATCCGATTTAACATTATTAATCAAACAGTTATAAATGTTTTAATTAATTTTAAAAATATACACGTAACATCATTTAATATTTATAACTATATTATATTTTAAATTTAAATATCAAATAAGTTTGTTTTATAAATATAACCCCGCACGTAAGTGCGGATCTGATTATAGTATTATATATTATTGAAAAACATTGAACCTTTTAAATCAAAAATTCGAATACTAATAACGAGAAGGGAAATAATTAACATGCTTTCATTCACAAACCGAAGAGATTATGTACCTAGAAGCTTCTTGGTTAATAAAATAAATAAAAAAGATAAATTCAGTCCCACTAATCTTTCAAAGCATATATGTGGTGAAGAATAACATTGTGAACTAATAGACGACCTTGATTTCAACTTGCACGAGGAGGAAAATATTGCTTTGGCTTTTATTCCTTTATAATAGCTGTAGAAAACTTTAGTTTTCAAATTCCAACGACAAAACCATACGAGAAATAAAAGTATTCAAACTGATTTTCAATGTTGAGTGAACGCAAAAAGAACAATAACCACAAAAACTTAAAAACTTTTTTTTTATATAAAAGTTTTGCTTGTATTTAAAATCTTATAGATTTTTTAATTTTTGTTACACTTATAACCGAATAAAAGAACACACCTAAATCTCTGGTTAGAGTTGGATTAATGTTTTATACCGGATTGAATTAAAAGCAGAACCGAAACCATGCCACAAGCACGAACCGAAAAGACCGGAACAAACCGGCAAGGATCCACCGTCCCCCAGCAGAATCAATACCACATGCAACGACATCCGGTGAATCGACTTTTACAAAACCATTCGGCTTTAGATCTACCGCTACGACAACCGAACTGACCAACTCTAACAACGCCTTTGCGAGAGCACCAAGCAGAGACCACTGCCATGCACTCGTCCTCAGAGAGTTGGACCAAGTGGTCTCAACCGCCGACTCAACCTAACCGTCTTGAAACTAAGCCTTCATGCCGAGATCCGCTTTCAAAACTCTCCGAGAAAGAGCCACCATTCCAGATGAAGTACCGGCGTTTTCAAAAGGTGGAGAACCCTCTCTCGGTGTCAGCATCACCGTAGAGACCCTTGGACGAAGTTAGATCTGAGATGACTTTTGCTTGGCTTTTGGGAGAAGAAATTGTTGGAACTCGTTTTTTGACAATGTGGTTTTGGCCATTTTTCGGTGAATTATCCGGTGAAAACGTTCACCGGAATGACCGGTCTTGGACACGATAGAATCGTCGCCGCGAACACTACATGGTGGTATTTTGAAAATGTCAAAAATGAAGTTCATTTGAATGAGAAATGAAAGTCTAAAGTGACCAGTTTAACTAACAATCAAATGTTGAACTTTAGAATTTAGAGGAGAAACCACTCATGGGGTGAATTTGAGATTTGGAAAATGAGTTTAACATTTAACCCTAAACCCTAAACCCTAAAATTCATTAAGTTATATTGTTGATGGAGTCAAGAAATATCTTATTGGAATTGAATAAATTTTGTAACCACAAAATAAATTCATACCAATTGTGGTATTAAGATGAGAATTAATTCTCATTAATGTCAATTCTCCTCCTTGACCAAGTCATTAAGCTTTTGGTTATAAAGTAATGGTCACTATCTTTCTCATTACACAAATCATGAACGCACTAGAGAAGAAAACAATCCTCCTCATGTCTCTTCTCTCTATTTTTATGAGTCTTGAGAGTATACATATCACTAGCGTTCGTTAGGCTTTTGATTTTGAGTGATGCAAATCAAAAGATGATGCGGTTGTATCCTGGGATTCTGGTTGCGTAAAATCGTCACACTACGGGCAATTAAAGAATTAAGGGTTTATAACGCTTATAAAATCTTTAAACGCTATTTAAATTTTTGACTTCTTAAAGAGATGATGAACACAATGTTGCAAACCCGTGAGTCATCTCAGGAAATGTGGGGAAACCGTTGCTTACCACATAAAGTCATTGGCTAGATGTTATATGAACTTTGGGAAGGTAAAGTCTATGGTACAAATACCTGAAAGTGTGGGGGTGTGTGGCAAAAGTAGCAGTACCACCTTCTAAAATTATCACATTTGGGCCAAAACCAATGAATTATATTTCATTGTGGGAGAAACAAGTCCTGGCAATACATGTACACAGTGATAGTCAATCAGCTATAGCACGAGCACTGAGTAATCTCTATAATGGTAAATTTTGTCACATCAGAGACGACATAAAACCATTAGATACTTGATCTCAAGTGGTGTAATAATGATCGATTACATCTAATCAGCCGACAACCTAGCGGATCCATTTACTAAAGGTTTGGCTCGTGATCAAGTTTTAAAATCATCAAAGGGATTTATTGCCTATAACCAAAGAGGATGTTTGATGGAAACCCCACCTACGTGACTGGAGATCCCAAGATGTAGGTTCAAAGGGAAAACTAAATCAAGCAAAATATAATAAAAGCACTGATAGACTTTAAGTCATTACTCAATTCCCAAGATGATTAACAGTGCTTCCTATATATAAACAAGGATAAGCCTTAGTTTTTAATAATTTGAGTCCATAGCTTTGACATATACGTGGAGTATTACATGATTTCTTAAAACAAAGACTTGTGGCGATCACCTAGTGAGTGTGAAATGAGGCCGTTTCTAGGAGAATGATGTTCATGTTATATTCTCTAAGTTCACTCATGATTAACCAGGCATGTTTAAGGCCAAACTGAACACAATAGAGAACATAGTTCTGTGAGAAAATGAAGTTGTGCGATAGTTGTTGTCTAGGTTTACAACAAAGTTCAGATGGTTCAAGAACATCACGTTCACCATCTGGCCGAGTAAATCCGACAGTTATTAAAATGAGTGGTTCAAAGCTGAAAATGCTACCATATCAGATGCAGTGGATTTTTTGTTTGTACTCTCAAAAGTCCTTTTGTCGAGTTTGTCGAGTCTTGTCTAGTTAGGTCAAGTCTTTTGAATCATCATGTGTCTAGAGTCATTTCTATTCATGTGGTGGATTGTTGGAACTCGTTTTTTGACAATGTGGCTTTGGCCATTTTTTGGTGAATTATCCGGTGAAGACGTTCACCGGAATAACCGGTCTTGGGCACGATAGAATCGTCGCCGCGAACACTATATGGTGGTGTTTTGAAAATGTCAAAAATGAAGTTCATTTGAATGAGAAATGAAAGTCTGCAGTGGCCAGTTTGACTAACAATCAAATGTTGCACTTTAGAATTTAGAGGAGAAACCACTCATGGGGTGAATTTGAGATTTGAAAAATGAGTTTAACATTTAAATGATTATTCTTATTAGCCCAAAATTCATTAAATTATATTGTTGATGGAGTAAACAAATATCTTATTGGAATTGAATAAATTTTGTAACCACAAAATAAATTCAGATCAATTGTGGCATTAAGATGAGAATTAATTCTCATTAATGTCAATTCTCCTCCTTGACCAAGTCATTAAGCTTTTGGTTATAAAGTTATGGTCATTATCTTTTTCATTACACAAATCATGAACACACTAGAGAAGAAAACAATCCTCTTCATGTCTTTTCTCTCTATTTTTATGAGTCTTGAGAGTATACACATCACTAGCGTTCGTTAGGCTTTTGATTTTGAGTGATGCAAATCAAAAAATGATGTGGTTGTATTGGGATTCTGGTTGCGTAAAACTGTCACATTACGGGCAATTAAAGAATTAAGAAAAGAGATTTTCATCTCGACTCCGTATAAATCGTTCTTCGTTCATCAAGTTTTGGTATCATTTGTTGTATCTTAATTCTGTTTTATATTTCAATCTATTGAAATTATTCAATTTGCCATATCGGAGAAATCGAAGTTCTACAGAAATCATTGCGCATTGCAACCACGTGCATAATACCGTGAAAAACTAATAATTATAAGATCGAAAGAGAAATCGTCACGGTAAAAAACTTAAACGTTTTGTCTATCATACTTAAACTTTGTAAATACATTTTGTCTATCATACTTAAAATTTGTAAAAAACTATATCGGACGAGAATTGAAACGCCCCGATCCACTTCTTTTTTTAATACTAATAATTACCCCATAATTATTATTAACTCTAAACAGACGAAAAAAATTAACAACTCAACATTAAACGATTTATTATAAACCAATAAATTCAAATCAACTAACAACCTAACGGTTTGCGAAAACAACCAAACAATAACAACGATAAATAATAATAAACCCTCCCGGTATGTCATCTTGAACCGTCACCGCAGTTCCACGAGCTTCATCTAGCTTTATTCTTTCTCTTACCTGTGCCATTACGAATAGACGCAGTCAGTATTTAATAAATATTGAGGAGGCGATCAACCCGTCTACTATGTCAACTAGGACAAAATTACAAAAATATCTCCGGCATAATTAAATGTCCGGACTTGACAAACAGCAAAACATCGACTTGATAATAATTATTTCACCGTAAAATAATGAATTGAAATCAATCAACGACATTTTAAACAACCAAAACGTGACTAAAACAATTAATTCTCAACAATTAATTTCACAGAAAATTCACAGAAAATAATCTTATAATTAACAGCAATTAACAGCAAAACAGCAATTTGATAAAAATTAATTCACCGCAAAATGATGAATCAAACGTGATTAAACAATTAATTCAACAGTAAATCACGGAAAATCACCAAAAATAATTTCACAATTAACAGCAATTAAAAGCAATTTTTCAGAATTTAATTCGGCAATAAATAAACAGACAAAAACAGCAAAACACAGAATAAATCCTAACACGTAATTATACCGGGAAAATTCCTGTAATAATATACGACCACGGTACTGCAATCACCTTAGTCGCGCACAGAAATTTTCGCGACAAAATTCTGCAATTTTCTGGAACTCCCCGAGATGAATAATCCTAGATTTCCAACGCAACTTAACAAAAATAATAAAATAATCAAATGATTAATTCCATTTAACCATCTAATAATTTACTCCTTCTTCCTCTCCAAAATCTAAGTACGGCCTTCCCCTTTCTTCTTCTCCTCTGTTTTCTTTTCTTATTCTCTCTTCCTTCTTCTTCTTCTTTGTTTCCTCTTCCCTCTGGTTTCTTATTCTTCCTCTCTTTTTTTTTTCTTTTTAGATGGCGACGAAAAATACAAGAAAGGAACAAAAGGTTTTTTTTTTTAATATTAAACTTCTCCAAAACTGCAACTCTATCCTTTGATTTTATGATATTTTTAAAGCAGTCCTGCAACTTCCCTTTTTATCAATTAAACCCAACAACAACAATTGATTTAATCAATTCAAACCCAAACTTTGAATTCTCCAATTAAAACCCCAATTAATAGAAATACGGATGTTACAATTCTTCCCCACTAACATAGATTCGTCCTCGAATCTAACATTCCAGCAAACATCCACAACATATCACAACCGCTATTCCAACTCAGCATAGTCCCATGACCAATACGTTTACGGCATAGCCTTTCGGCTAATAACTCCACACTGCATTGTTTATACTTAGTTCAAATACTTCCGGAATCCTATACCACAAGACCCCACATGGTTTGAATTAACTACGCCTACCAGATCCCCAGAACAGAACAGCTCAGCGCAGTAAGGATAACAAGCATCTCGGAGTCCAGCGTGACCCGATCAGCAAGAACTACGCCTATCGGATCCCCGGAACAGCTCAGCGAAGTAAAAATGACAAGCATCTCGGAGTCCAGCGTGACCTGATCAGTAAAAACTACGCCTACCGGATCCCCGGAACAGCTCAGCGCAGTAAAAATGACAAACATCTCGGAGTCCAGCGTGACCCGATCAGGAAAAACTATGCTTGCCGGATCTCCGGAACAGCTCAGCTCAGTAAGAATGATAAGCATCTCGGAGTCCAGCGTGACCCGATCAACAAGTTTAGGAAGATCCTAAGATCTCTAGTGGCTTATCGAAACAGCATCAGGAATCACACAGAAACCCGACCGGTAAACACCACATATCGATGAGATTCCACAGCACGGAACCCCATCAAACAGCATTAGGACGAGTCCTAATCAGCCAAACCAAGTACTAGAATCAACACGGCATGATCCTCACAGCCAAACTAAGTATAAACAACACAACAGCACAACATATTCAATATAAACTCCGCTTATTATTGAATAAAAGGGTAAAACCGTACATCGATCTAATCTCCAGTAAAAACTAAACGAGTACAACAGCTTAACAACACGAAATACAACAACTCAGCAAAACAGCACTGGGA
Source organism: Cardamine resedifolia (assembly GCA_014578085.1). Taxonomy (NCBI): domain Eukaryota; kingdom Viridiplantae; phylum Streptophyta; class Magnoliopsida; order Brassicales; family Brassicaceae; genus Cardamine; species Cardamine resedifolia. Next base: position 13,891 of record VBRH01001758.1, read on the forward strand.
CTCCAGCTAAGTCTCCAACTTTTCGAACCACCTGGGAAACTTCTGCTTCATCTTCGCTTCCGGTTCCCAAGTCTCCTCCACCGCTCCATTGCAGTCCCACAAGATCTTCATCTCTGGAACTTGCTTTCTCATAATCAGCCTGACTCTACGGTCAAGTACCTCCAGAGGCCTCGCCTTTACAATCATACTCGGCAGAAGATCATATGGAATCTCAACCATCACCCGATCATCCTTATGCAGGCACTTCTTCTGGTTCGAAACATGGAAACCTTATGAAATGTCCGCATCTCCTCCGGCAACTCCAGCCTATATGCAACCGGCCCAATACGCTCCAACGCCCTAAGATGACCCATATACCGAGGACTCAGCTTATTCTCGGGAATAGACCTGTTCGGGCCTCTCAGCATGGCCATCTTGAGATAGACCATATCTCCAACAGCAAATCCCAACTCCTTTCTATGCTTGTCAGCGTAGCTCCTCTGCCTATCTTGTGCTTCTTTCATGTTCAACTTAACAACACGGATCTTCTCCGTAGTCTCCTGCACAAAATCGGGCCCCAACAAACTCCTCTCCTCTATTTGAGTCCAGCACAGCGGTGTCCTGCATGGCCTACCATAGAGAACCTCAAATGGTGCCACACCGATACTAGCCTTATAACTATTATTGTACGCAAACTCTGCCAAACTCAAGTGGTCGAACCAATGTCCGCCCCAATCCAGCACACACATCTGCAACAAATCCTCTAATGTCTGGATGGTGCGCTCTAACTGCCCATCCATGTGCGGATGATAAGGTATACTCATGTGTACCTTAGTGCCCATCTCCCTCTAAAAAGCTCTCCAAAATAGCGATGAGAACTTCGGATCCCGATCTGACACTATACTCACCGGTACCCCATGTAGCTTCACAATCTCGCTGACATATCTCCTAACTAAGACCTCAGCTCCATCGGTCTTCTTGATAGCCAGGAAATGTGCCGACTTGGTCAACCAATCGACGATGACCCAGATAGCATCCTTGGTTCGCGAAACCGGTAGACCAACCACGAAATCCATGGCGATCATGTCCCACTTCCACTCTGGAATGGGTAAACTTCTCAGCAAACCGCTCGGAACCTGATGCTC
>VBRH01001759.1:0-15026 GCA_014578085.1 Cardamine resedifolia
CATGTAGAGGTCGTGAAGGATGTAGAAGAAACTCATGGGCTTGAGCAAGTTGTAAGAGAGGATCGAAGTTTTAGTTTCAAGTGTTAATTTAATAGCAAAATTAAATCTGTTTAGTTATTCATATTCACTCAGAACCAAAATGGACAGAGCATCTGAAACCCTGGTGTTAGTTACTTATACAAAGCTTACATTATAAGCGGCTGATGGTGAAAAGTTTTTTTATTTTTCACGTAAGACCGAATGCCAGTAATTCTGGGTGACAAGAATTCAGTTGACACATGGTTAGATGATCCCTCGACCTCAAAACTGCAGCCATTACTCTCACCGTATGAAAACTCAGATTTGGTAGCTTACATCGTTTCTATGTAACGATCGTTCCTTACTCACATACTTGAGCTTGAACTTTCAGGTATGGTATCCAGTAACCTCTGCAATTGGTAAAACAACTTTTGATGGACAAGAGTGTATTCAACAGGTATGCTTATCCATTTTCCTTTTGTTATTGTTCGTCAACTGTTGCGTTAAACATATTTTCATGGAACCCTCTTAGTTCTTGTATAGCAAGCTTTGCCTTTGTACACTCTATATACGGTTATCTTCATTTAGAAATACAGATTATGACATATGCAGATACCGCTAATTAAAGTCTTCACAAAATAGCTTGATCTCGAAGTTTTTCTCAGTAAAGCAGCCCAAAACAGATGAAGAAGACAAAGAAACCAAATGGGCAGACGCAAATATCCCAGGTTATTTAAAAGAGGAACCTATAGTTGAAGGTTATGAAGGGGCCTTATTTTCTGACAGCATTAAGAAAATTGAGGAACTACACAAGGAGAAATATATATCTGATGAAGCTAGAAATCTAAGGTTTCAAAAGATTTTGAAAGTAGAACCATTTATTGAAGATACCAAACCCATTGCATTCTATCTCGAACCTGTAAGGAACGAAGTTGAGGAGGGTACAAATGGAGAAGATAAATCCATAGAGACAGGTGAGAGCAATGCCAACATACCGGCTGAGTCATACAACCTTGATCTCTCAAGAATACCAAAAGAGGAACGGGAGACACAAGGCCATCATCGCTTTACTACAGTTGAGGAATCAAATCAGATTGAGGCTATTGAAGAAAACCCAGAAAATGAAAACCAGAAGACAGTTTCAACTAGCCAGACCACAGAGGAAGGTGGCTTAGAGTTTAAGGAGAAGTCTTCAGGAAAGAGTGGGACAAAGCGAGACTATGAGGTCTTCTCAGGCCACGGGAACACTCTAAGAGGTTGAAAGATGTTAAAAGTTGTGGGAACCACGCACGGAAGCAAGGAAAGGGGAAGTCTAACATTAAGAAATCTAAGGAGACGCAGTCTACATTACATTTCTTTTTCGATGAGAAATAGATCATGCCTGCATACACATCTATGAGGACCATCTTGCCATTTTGGGCTAGTTCTTTTGTAGATTATAAATTATATGTAACGTCGTTTTGGGGATGTAGATATGCCATTGGTTGATGGTTGTTGTAGTTGATATTAAATTCGACTATAAATATAAAATATATATCCAAACCTGTCGACTTTGGCCATGAATGTTTGTTGATCTAAAATAGTTTTTGAATTTTGGATTTTACAAATAAAAAGATATAAATAATTAAAAAAAATCTCATTTGAAATGTATAAACTAAGTAAAATGGTTTTTAGATTTTCATTGAAATTTTTTGTAATCCGTCCTCTATATAACATTTGAGAATTACATTTTTTAAAATTGTTAAAAATTAATATCTATTTACAACAATTGTCATCTAATTTTATACTTTCTATAATGAATTTAGAAATTAATCCAATTTTAAATTGCTTAAATCATTAATCTTTCACTAATAGCATAAAATTGAATGAGACTTATAGAAGAAAAAACGTAACTTCTGAGTTATCTTTGGCGATATCCATTTCTGTGTTTGTTTGTTTGTTTGACCAAGTTATAATTTAACTAATGGATTCTTTAAAATTTCATGATCGATGTCTTCATGTTTGTGTTCGGAGACTGATGTCGTCGATGTCTAACACAACAATCTTTGTTAATTTGAAAGTGTTCGTTAGGGTTTATGGGAATTTTGGATCTAAGATGACGATTCAGATTAATAAGTGGCACATTGAAACCACCTATGGTTGTCATCCATACTATGATGGTTTGGATGATATACAAATGTCTCTACATGAGGCAAATCATTTTCAAATGATACTGTAATTTCTCTTGAAGCAATTTTTTCGATTGTCACCCTTTATTTTCTTCTCAAAACGATTGAAATGGTATTTCTATCCTCTCCAAAAATGAGGTTTTTCGTTTGATGATGAGTGGTTTTGCATTCGAATCATCAACATGTATTTCAAGAGGTTTCCGATGGTGTTATCATGTTAGTCATCGGCCTTTTCCTTTTGTTGGACAAAGCTTTCGTTGGACAACATTTTTGTTGGGTCACATGTTTTGATCTTACGATTTGTTGAAATCCTTATGGTTTTACTTTGGAAACAACAGTTATGGAAACCACCATGAAGAATGTCAAAGACCAGAGACAAATACGACGGGAGGACAAAGTCAAAACCAAACCGTGTCAATACAAAAACATTGAGTTTTATAAGGTTGTGTATAATTTAACGATCTAATTTTGGAAACACAAACCGGATCCAATGTCGAGTTAATCCCAATGAAACTCTATTTCTTTCCCGTGTATAAAAGGAAGGCACGAAACTCGAGGCATGCCCTAGAGAGCTGCAACCGCCAAGACACTAGCCAGCCACTGTCATCATCGTCAAGCCCCCTCAACCACCATCAGCCACCGCCGATTTGAGGTAAGCTGCGTTGGCTTAGACTCGTTCCATAAGTGTTGTGGTTTAGTGATTTGGCTCGGTCTAAAGGAGGTTGTTTGTGAACCGTTGTAGCTCCGCCCAAGACCACCTGAGACATTCGCCTTGCCAACTCGAACCACCACACGAGCCAACTTCGACTGAAATGTATTGCGAAGCTTCTCCTACTCTAAGCCTGATTTGATGTCTCGTTGGATGTTGATGGTGAGGCTTAATTGATGATGCAGCGTAGATTTTTTAAAAAATATGAATTATTTATATTTTAATTATATTATATATTTTAGTAATTATTCTAGTTGAGTTGGAATAACTGGATAAAGATATTTTGATTAATCATTTCATCAGTAACTGAATACAATTTTGACTAAACGATTTACTTATAATAAATCCAAAAACCCTAAAAAATCTATAAAACAATAAAATTAAATTATCTAAATTATAAAATAAATAATAAAGATATCTAAATATCTCTCTGCATCATTCTCTCCGGGGAGAAGAAAATTCATCCTCGAATCTTGGTATTCGATTCTAAAACTTCTTCAACTAAAAGTATGTGCGTTGGTAAGAGACTCATCTAGTATCTCAAACAAAAAAAATTAATATTTTAATAGAAATTATTTCAATAATTAAGTATAATTTTAAAAAAAAACCAATCAAAGATACGCAAGTGGTATATGAGGTTCTCATGAGATTTTCAAAGTCTCTCATTTGATAACCTCATCTCACTCTTTTTTTTTTTTTCTATTTAATTTTTTTTAATCATGAAAGACTGCACATGCTCTAAAAACACCTAATGCTTTCTTTTTTATTTTTCTCCTTTTCTTCCACTGATAATATTTACCAAATAAGAAAATATAATTTTCCTGCATCTTAATCACTAGATTCTTCCAACCAGTAGCAATGCATGTTAACATGACTTCAGGATCTGTCTTCATATACAAGACCTTGTTACGTTGACGAGTGTTTAGTTTTGTTGGGCCTTCTTTTCCAGAAGCCCACTTTAAATTATGATCTTTCATGTTGTGTGCTCGCACACCTTCTTCTTTCTTATTATTGTCGTGGGAATGATGGATGTGTTCTCTTGGTGAAGTAACGTGGCATGCTTTTATTGGTGTTAAACTAGCCACCAAAAGTTTCATGATCGCCATATCTTGAACATGAAACTCGCCATCTTCGTCTTTAAGATGATCTTCATCATCATAAACATCAAATATTGGAGGTCCATAAATTTCTTAGTAATCTTCATAAAAATCTTCATAATGATAAGATATATAATACACCTCAGATGATTGTTCTAATTGATCCTCTCATCACTGCTGTATATTTACCTTTCCTTGTACAGATCTCCTATATTGTATATTTAAACGCACCATCGTCTATGAATAAAATATTATCTTCTACTTTTTCAATATGGTATCAGAGCACTATAGGCTTTAACCTAACCTTTGTTTTTTGTTTTCTCTTTTTCCTCAGCAGCCGCATCTTATTCTCTCTCTCTTCTCGTCACCTCTATTTCCACTCTTTGTTCTTCAAGCTCTCCCTCTCTGTTCTTCTCTCTGTTTTAACATGGCTTCTGATACTTCAGCAGAGCGCACCTCTGTGTTCAATACACAAGACCCACAGAGTACACTTATATCGGTCAATATGTCAAGTGTCACAAAACTCACTACTCAAAATTATCTCATGTGGCGACGACAGGTTTGAGCGTTGCTCTAAGGACATGAACTCCAACAGTTCATTGATGATCCAAGCAACATCCCATCACCAACAGTGATTACTAATGGCGTTGCTTCACCAAATCCGCTCTACACACCATGGCGCAGACAAGATCGCCTCTTGTACAGTGCTATCATTGGTGCTATTTCCCAATCGGTACAGTCCTTGGTTTCCACAGCCACCACAACTAAAGAGGTATGGGATGAGCTGGCTACAGCTTTAGGCAATCCAACGCATGGCCACATACGATAACTCAAGTATCAACTCAAAACATGTGTCAAAGGAACCAAGTCGATAACTGAGTACTTACGCACCATGAAGGCCAAAGTTGACGATCTCGCTCTTCTTGGTAAGCCACTTGAACCTGATGACTTTACGGAATAAATACTTGCAGGTCTGACAGAGGATTACAAACCCGAGATTAATGCTATCAATGGACGCGACAATCCAATCTCCTACACAGAATTGTTTGAGCGTTTGCTGAACCGGGAAGCTATGCTTCTCTGTTCTGATACAGCTCCGGTCACACGCATTGTTGCAAACGCTACAGACACTCGCTCGCGCCAACCACATCGTTACAACAGCTACAACAACAACAATCGAGGCAACAACATGTCTGCTCCAAATCGACCTTACGGAAACAATAAGTCGAATCATCATCGGTTTTCAAGACCATATAACGGAAAGTGTCAAGCATGCGGTACACATGGGCATAGTGCAAAGTTCTGTCATGAATTTCGTATGATTAATGGCCCTCCTCCGTCTCAGTTCTCGCAGTATGAGGCACCCCCATTTCAGCCTTGGAAACCGACTGCACCAGCTCAGCCGTGGCAACCAACTGCAACAGCTCAATCTTGGCAACAACCATGTGCAAATGCTGCGATGCTCTCTGATTCTTCAACGTGGATCATTGATTCTGGAGCCTCCCATCATATGACATCTGATTTAAGCAATCTTGCGGCTCATAATCCTTATGGCGGTGGAGACGATGTTCTTCTTGATGGCTCGGCATTCCCAATAGCGCACTCTGGTTCTTTTTATTTTCCCTCGTACACTCGTCCTTTCTTTCTTAATAATGTTCTTTGTGTTCCATCCCTTGATAAAAATCTAATCTCTGTTTTTTAATTGTGTACAACTAACGGTGATGCGGTTACATTTACACCAACGTATTTTCAGGTCCGGGATTTACAAACGGGGGCTCTTCGTCTGGAAGGCAAGCCTAAGGGTGGCACCTATGAGTGGCCCAACTCATCTTTCTTTTCTTCCACTCATCCCTCTCTTGATTTTGCTTCCGTAGTTAAGACAACCCTATCCGATTGGCACTCGCATTTAGGGCATCCCGTTTTACCAATTCTTCAAAAATTAGTTTCTCAATTTCATCTACCTGTTTTTTCAAACGTTTTGCTGGCACATCCATGCACTGCTTGCTCTATTAATAAAATGCATAAGTTACCTTTTTCCACATCTACATTATCTTCGTCTCATCCTCTTGAGATTGTGTATTCTGATGTTTGGACATCACCTCTTTTTTCTATTGATGGTTTTAAATATTATGTTATTTTTGTTGATCATTTTACTAGATACACTTGGTTGTATCATTTGAAAAGAAAATCTATAGTTCATGAAGTTTTTATGATGTTAAAAAATTTGGTTGAAAACCGATTTCAATCCAAGTTAAGAACTCTATATACGGACAATGGGGGTGAATACATTGGTCTACGGATATTCCTCTCGAGTCATGGTATATCACATATGACTAGTCCGCCTCACACACCGGAGCATAATGGTATTGCTGAAAGACGTCATCGACATATTGTTGAGACGGGTCTACCTCTTATGTCTCATGCGTCTATGCCAAAGTCTTATTGGACGTATGCATTTGGGGCAGCGGTCTATTTAATTAATCGTATGCCAACTCAAAGTCTTGATTTTCAAAACCCTTTTCAAATTTTACACGGTATTTCTCCTAATTATGAGAAATTATGTGTTTTTGGTTGCTTATGCTTTCCATGGTTAAAACCCTATACATCTCACAAGTTAGATGCTCGATCAACACCGTGTGTTTTTATAGGGTATTCCATTACGCAAAGCGCCTATTTTTGCCTAGATAGAACTACTTCTCGAATCTATACATCAAGACATGTAGTATTTCATGAAAATGTTTTCCCCTTTAGTATCGCGGTGTATTCTCCTACTCAAATAGTCGTCCAACCTTCTTCATCTGAACCTGAACCTTCGTCTCATCCCATAGTTTCTGTAGTTCCTCACCTCTCTTCTAGTTCACCCTCTCCTTCACCGGACGTGCCTCTTATTTCTCAAACCTCCACTCCCGAACCGGTTTCTCCGAATCCATCAAATGCGTCAACTCCTTCTCAGGCCGACCTCTCACCAAGACCAGAAGTCCCGTCACCTACATTGCCCCCTCTACCAGTGGCTGTTACTCCTATACCTCCTCCACCGATCCCGCAACGCACCAGCGCCCATCACCGAAAACCTGTCCAAAAGCTTAATCTCCACACTCCATCTCTCCTCTTACTGAAACTATCCCGCGCACAGTTGCTGAAGCTCTCAAGAGTCCTCATTGGCGTAAAGCCATGGAAGAAGAGCTAAACTCACATATTAAAAATCATACTTGGGATCTTGTTCAACCTTCACATGCTTCTAATGTTGTAGGTTGCAGGTGGCTCTTCACAATCAAAAGGAAACCAGATGGATCAATTGATAGGTACAAAGCCCGGTTTGTGGCAAAAGGATATAATCAAAGGTCTCGCGTTGACTATCAAGATACGTTTAGTCCCGTTGTTAAACCAGCCACCATTCGAGTTGTCCTCAACACTGTTGTCACTCGGTCATGGTCAATGCGACAACTTGACTTCCTCCAAGGGCATCTACAAGATGAAGTTTACATGATGCAACCATCTGGATTTCAAGATAAAGATAACTCACATGCCATATGCAAACTTAATAAAGCTATTTATGGACTTAAACAACCTCCACGGGCATGGTATAATGAACTACGCACGTTCCTACTTCAATCTGGTTTCAAGAACTCAATCGCGGATGCTTCGCTGTTTATATATCACAAGGACGATGTTCTTCTATACATGCTCGTTTATGTTGATGATATTATCATCACCGGCAACAGCCAATCTCATATTACCAGGTTTATCGACTCCCTTTCTAAACGCTTTTCACTTAAAGATTTGGGAGATCTTTCTTAATTCTTAGGTATTGAGGTGACTTGTACCAAAGATGGGTTACACCTCACACAACATCGTTATATTGCAGATCTGTTACACAAGGTGAACATGACGGATGCCAAATCCGTCCCCACACCAATGTACCCTAACGCTAAACTCACACTTTACTCCGCGACAGCTTTGGATGACGCCACCGAATACCGCACTGTTGTGGGGAGTCTTCAATATCTCTCCCTCACATGGCCAGCCATCTCTTTTTCCGTCAACAAAATGTCTCAGTTTATGCATCGTCCCACGACAAAACATTGGGCAGCCGTTAAACGTATTCTGTGCTACCTTGCGGGCACAATGACTCACGACATCTTCCTCCGTGCCTCCAATACACTGAACCTTCATGCCTTAACGGATGCTGATTGGGCAGGAAATAAAGATGATTACACCTCTATGTCTGCATACATTGTTTACCTTGGAAGTCACCCCATTGCTTGGTCCTCCAAAAAGCAAACCGGTGTCTCCCGCTCCTCCACCGAGGCTGAATATCGATCTCCTGCCTCTACTACGTCAGAATTATGTTGGATCTCTTCACTCCTCTCAGAACTTTGGCTTCAAGTAACATCCACACCAGTCATCTACTGCGACAACATAGGCGCCACATACCTTGCTGCCAACCCACTCACGCATGAAGCACATCGCCCTAGATTATCACTTCGTCCGACAATTTGTTCAGAGTGGCCAGCTTCGTGTAACTCATGTGACTTCTGCCGACCAACTTGCTGATGCTCTCACCAAACCCTTATCAAGAGCTCGGTTCCATTCTCTTTCTATCAAGATCAGACTTTCACCTCGTCGTCCATCTTGAGGGGGTGTGATAAGATATATAATACGCCTCAGCTGATTGTTATTGATCCTCTCATCACTGCTGTATATTTACCTTTTCTTGTACAGACCTCGTATATTGTATATTTAAACGCACCATCGTCTATGAATAAAATATTATCTTCTACTCTTTCAATACATAATAGCATCCAATCAACATGATATCCAGAATCGGTCTTTGATTAAGAAACCAAAGAGATGCGGCTCTGATACCGAATAATGTAGCGAAAGCTTATAGGAATAGAACTATAGATCTGTTGGTTCCTCAGAATATCATATAACTAGGATTTGAGAGTCCTTCTTTCAGGATTTTCGCAAATTTTTTATAGTTTGTGAATACTTCTCAAAGTGGTTTAACAAAATCTTTTTAAAATATTTGATTAATCAATTCATCAATAACTGAATACAATTTTGTGTTAAACAACTTGCTTATAACAAATCCAAAAACCCTAGAAATTCCATAAAACAATGAAAGAAAATGATCTTCATCATCATAAACATCAAATATTGGAGGTCCATAAATCTCTTTGTACTCTTCATACAAATCTTCATAATAGCATCTAATCAACATGATATCGAGAATCGGTCTTTGATTAAGAAACCAAAGAGAGGCGGCTCTGATACCGAATAATGTAGCGGAAGCTTACAGGAATAGAACTAGAGATCTGTTGATTCCTCAGAATATCATATAACTAGGATTTGAGAGTCCTACTTTCAGAGCTTTCGCAAAAATCTATAGTTTGTGAATACTTCTCAAAGTGGTTTAACAAAATATCTTTAAAATATTTCGATTAATCAATTCATCAATAACTGAATACAATTTTTTGTTAAACAACTTGCTTATAACAAATCCAAAAACCCTAGAAATTCCATAAAACAATAAAAATAAATTATCTAAATTATAAAATAAATAATAAAGATGCATCAATTGATGTGGTCGTGGGTGATGCAGATCCGACGCGGTCGAGCCACCACCAATGCCGACTGATCCACCGCACACACCACCGGAAAGAGTCACCGAGAAAGGTGAATCGGCGAAACTTTCTTCTTTGTTAATGGATGTTGTCTTCTTGTGATGATGTAATTACTGTACCAAACCAAACCAAAGCTAAACCAGGAAATCCTTGTATACTTGATCCCTTAATTGAATTCAATAATCACGAGTGGTTATGGTGTGGTGTGACGTCATTGACGTCTAAGTTAAAGTGTTGTCAACTTGTGTTGATTGGATTATTAGACCAACCAATCCAAGATTAAACCGGGTGTCTGTTTAATTTAAATGCAATATTCCAACTCAATTTTGTGTAACCGTGAGTTGATTTTTGAAAGCATGTCGTGTGGATTTTTATAATTAAATTATTAGCTCGGATTGTTGATTTAATTATTGATTTAGAGCTAATTCATTTAATTCAATGTTTTAAAATGCGCTAGTTGTTTTTAGGTAGTAGATGAATGTGTAGCGACTAGCTGTATACGCGCGTCTAGATGGACTTAGACAGATAAAATATTATTTAAACCATTATTTTATATATACTTATACATTTTTTATGAAAAAAACAAATTCACTTAGGCATCCGCGTAAACTGTGTAATCGAGCGCTTATACGTTATTAAGAGTCCGAATTATTTAGAATTGCCTAAATCATCGTATAACATAATACGTGGGCGTCTGACCACTGCGTAGCGCCTAGACGTCGTCTAGGTACCCGCCTAGACCACATTTTAGAACACTGATTTAATTTGAGAAACACCAAGTAAAATATTATTTCGTTAAATTAAGATTTGGAATTTTGGTCGAGTTAGTAGAATAAATCAAAGATTATTAATGAGATATAATCTTTGACTGGTTCCCATAAACCGTTGCAAAGTGAGAATTGATGTTGAATCAGACCTCCATTTTTGTTAGTTTCAAAACTGAGAAACCAACCGAATTGTCAACTGAATTGTTAAAGTGAGGACGAGTTTGTGTTTTCTTTGTATCTCATTATATAAACATTGGTTACTCTCACGTATAATTAACAAGATCACGACACATGTCAGTTGCTCGATTTCATTTTGATACGTGTAAAAATTTGAGTTTATACCTTTTATATTTCTAATATATGTTAGATTTATATTATTTTAATAAAATTTAAATTTTCCTTTTCAAATTTAAATTTTAATATTTTTATTTATACAAGATAATATTATTTAAGCTCCATTAAACCTTTTCAACATGCTTTTAATTATCTGAATAAAAATAATAATTGGGTATAATCCAGTCTAGTTCATTATTCTAATTGATGAAGTGTTAAATAAGTCTAGAGTAAACTGATTAGATTAACCTATTAATAGGTCATATTTAATGGATCGAATTAACACATAAATCTATTTAATTTTAAGGATCAAAAAGTTAAACATATCACCCATGAACACATATTTTTGTTGTAATAAATTTATCACAACAAAATAATAAAAATGAATTAATTGCATAAATTTCAATAAATTAAGAATCACAATTTTCACAGTAAATTATAAAATTAGATTTTTAGTGAGAAATATTTTCTGAATGCAAGAATATCGAACATCAAACCATTTATAAATGCAAATAAAACCTCAAAACCTTCCACCACCGTCACCTTCTGTTTGTGGGACCACACATCTTCTCTCGGCCCGTGAACTCCACCCTCGTCCGACATCCGGTGCCTTAACCCAGAAGCCATGAAAGATTCGTTATTTTTCCTACAAATCACCACATGATCTTTTCTCGTATCTTGGACTCACTCGCTCGGTACCGGAAATGAATTTTTGATAGGTCACTCATCCTAGTATTATTCCTGCCAAACATGCTTAACTTTGAAGTTCTCTCTGGACAAGTGACATAAATGATAAGTATACTTTGGTGACAGATAGACAAATCAAATCTCTTAATCGCTCCTCATGCACCATCAGATCCTAGAAATCGGGTTGTTAGTATCAGTCTGACACACAGATCGCAACGTCCTCAATCTACACGAAGACTGTTACCTCCGATAGTGTAAGCCCACTTGACTCCATACTCATCTGAGTTTGGCTCTGATAACAAATTATAACGCCCAGATCACCACCGTCCGTGGATCCCAACACCCTCTCTCAGCCCGTTGGCCCCACTCTCGTCCAACGACGAGTGTATTAACACGGGAGGCTCGCCTATGGAAAGAGTCTAAGCCAACAATGCTTACCTTAATCGGCGGTGGAGTAGGCTAAACAACGATGACGGTGGCTGGCTAGTGTCTTGGAGGTTGTAGTTCTATAGGGTGTTGATGCGATTCCAGTGAGGAATCACAATCCAAAATCACCACAAGGAAGTTAGGGGGTAGTTGTTCTTGTTCTAGACTCGACAAACGAGCAATCTTGGAATAAGAGAACCAACTCGACATGACCCCTTGAAGGGTTGCAGAAGACCCTTTGATAAGCCTTAAGAGAACCAACTCGACAAACAAAAATTGGATCAATGATCTATATATTAAAAGAGTTTGAGAATAAAAAGATAGATAAGAAATTGAGGAAATCAGAGTACAACATATAAAGAAAGTGGAAGAAGACGAAGGAGAGTCGAGAGGAAGAAGCGCGTGATTACGAGACATGCCTCGGTAATCCAAGCAATAAACACAACAAGACCAAGTTCAAATTCAAAAATAGAAATAGAATTAGAGATGGCGCCGATTTGATGATGATGATGGGCCATAATGGATCGGGCTAAGTGTTGGCAAAATGAGCATATGAGCCCCAAGCCTCGTTAAAAACCTCTCTCGGAAAACCACTTGGGATAAAACTGAGATGAGGGAAAAAGAGTGCTAAGGGATCATATGGCCAAGCATTAGCAATCTCGATGTGTATCTTGACCAAGGTGGCCTTGACACAGCTCTTGACACTCGAGTGATCCCTTTGAGTCTCCACTAGAGTTAGTGAAACTCCAAGACTTTGTTGAAACCTCATGAGCTAGGAAACAAGCTCTTGTCCCTTTGCTCCGTTGACTCTACGCTTGTTGCTTTTCTTAAAAATGTTGCCAACTCCATGTTCTAGGTATTTAGAGCTTCCTAAAACATATCCTTTCTTGTTTTGAGAACAGATCGATAATGCTTGTCTGCAATTCTAGGTTCAAACGACAGTTTAGGATGCTAGGTTGCTAGATAAAGTTGTTGACGCCACAACAGTGGGTCAGTCTTATTTTTATGAATGAGTTCTAGACTCGTGCGAAATTGTTTCCTGAATAATTGTTCGGTTCTTGATGATTTGATCCCCGCGAAATAACCCTTGACCTAGCGCTTTTATTTATTGTTTTTAAACCGATTTTATTTGCTTCGTTTGTTACTTACGAAACCATAAACCCTTGAATCGTTTAGCTAATATTTTGTTTCATAAAATTAGAGTGCATTGCTGGTCCTCTGGATCGAATCTTCACTACTACTGCGTGTTTTATTTGCGTTTAAATAAACCATTTAGCACACGCAAAACCACCCTATATCAATTTGGCGCCGTTGCGACGGGGACCAATTCGATACCTCTAATTTTCGGACTGAATTTTAGTCTAAGTTACTGACTTGTTCTATTTCTTTTTCTACGTGTGTTTCAGATGTATGCCCACAAGAGTTACAAGGAGTAAAAGTTCAGGACGTCTACTCACCTTAAGCAACGAAGAACTGCGAAATTTAGAACAAGCAAACCGATAACAAAGGCCTAATTCCGTCACTATGGGCGACCAAGGTAATGAGAATCTGGCTGCTAAACTCGAAAGGCTGCAACAACAAATGGCACAAATGCAACAGCAGCAACGAAGGCAAGAACAACAACGAGAACAACAGCGTGCAATCGGAGACATGGACAATCCACACGCCTTCTACAGGAACAGAGCCGCTATTATTCCTCTAGCTGTTGAGAGACAAGTCTTCGAGATCAAGTCTCAGATGATATCGCTTGTGAAGCAGCATTTATTCCATGGGCTTCCAGCAGAAATTCCAATGGACCACATCGAAAATTTTGAAGAAATCTCTTCTACCACCAGGTCTAATGGAGTGAGCCCAGATTTTTTGAAGTGCAAGCTATTCCCATTCTCTCTTGCGGACAAAGCATCACGTTGGCTTAAGTCCCTACCATCTGGTTCTATCACGAATTCGGCTCAGTGCAGATCAGCTTTTCTAGATCATTTCTACACCAAGACGATGACTGCTGCGCTAAGAAACAAAATCTCGTCGTTCCAGCAACATTCCGGAGAGCCTTTCTGTGAGACTTGGGAGCGATTTAAGGAGTACCGTAGAGAGTGTCCTCACCACGGATTCACGGATGAGAATTTGCTGGGAATTTTCTATGATGGTGTCGACTGGGATTATCGGAACGCGTTGGTATGGATACTCAGAAGATTGATGAGCTAACGGCTAAGGTTAACTTTTTGGTTAAGGGAAACTAACGGACAATCCATTTTGTTGATGAGAATGGAGAACCTCTTTCTCAGGAGATTGGCGAGGAAGAGGATGATGATCAGCAAGAAGTCAACTATGTGAATGGACTGGGATTTGTGCAGAACTGTGGCTTCAACCAGAACTGTAGGAATCATCCGAATCTGTCCTATAGAAGCACAAATGTCAAAAACCCCAAGGACCAAGTGTACCCGCAACAATCTGGAAATCAGAACCAAGAACCTTCGAGCTCCGGTTTTCAGAAAAACTTCTCTCAGGGTTTTCAAGGGATGCAATTTGTCGCTTATCAAGCTCAGAACCTATTCCAAGGAGGAAATCAACAAGGACAGCAATTTACGAATTTTCAAGCTTCTACAAGTTCTGGAAATAACCCTCAAGATGAGCTGAAGAACATGATGCAACAACTCATGATCAACCAACATAAGTCAGCAAGCGAAATCAACCTGAAAGTTGACAACATGTACTCGGATCTGAACAGCAAGTACGAAGCCGTTTGCACTCATTTGAAATAAGTTGATACTCAAATTGCACAACACGCGGAAGCAATCAAGAGGCCACAAGGAGTGTTACCTGGAAGACCAGAGACGAATCCAAGAAAGGAGTTTGTCAACGCAGTGGAGTTAAGAAGTGATGTGGTCATCATATCGGATGCGGAAGCAACAAGAGAGACTCATTTTCAGCCCAACAACTATCAAGAGAGATTCATTTTCGTTCATAGTAAAAACTACATTTATTAATGTATTTTCTCTCTGTTACATGCAGACTAGAGTTTGAATTTTGTTTCCCTAGATGCTCTGCATGTTAAGCAAATTATATGGAGTTTTTTTTATGTATTTTCTCTATTTATAGAGACCCATTTTCATGAATAAAAGATAGATTTTGAGTTGAGTAATAATCAGAGAGGTTTTCTCTTTCAAGATGTGATATCTTGATATTTTTGGAGTTCT
>VBRH01001760.1:2976-16724 GCA_014578085.1 Cardamine resedifolia
TAATAATAATAATAATAATAATAATAATAATAATAATAATAATAATAATAATAATAATATCAATTAATAACTCATAGAAAATTCTAATAAAATAATTAAACTCAACAAAAATCAATTCGACAATTAATTCGCGGTTCAAAAATTAATTCAAAATAAACCATAATTCAGCAATTTAAACCACTAGACTTTTAAACCAAAAATCATAAATCTAATAAATAGAATCACCAACAAACCGACAAATCTAGATCATCCCCTCTTCCTCACCTTGATCTCACGGTCACACTTTTTTTTTCCTGCATCATAAAAAGGAGATGCATAAGTATTTCGATAAATACTTAGTGAGGCAATCCTCCCATCTACAGGCTATTCAAACAAATAATTAGAAATATTTAATATAATAACACAAAAATACCAAAAAAATCAACCATCTCATAAAACACTCGATCTAGACCCACCAGAGATCGTACACGGCATATACTCATGAAAACACATCAAATATCAAAATTGTTCAGCTAAGCCTATGGTCCTGCACTCACCTTGATCACGCACGGAATATTTCCCGACGAAAAACTGCAATTTTCCGAAACCTCGCGGGATGAATAAAACCTAAAATTCCCGAACGCAACCTAGAAAAAAAATAATCAAATAAGAAAGTCAACTACCTACAAAATAAAATAACATCACTAAACGACAACACCACACATAACCCCATCTTCTTCTTCTCCCCCACGACAACTCTGCGACTCTAACCTCATACCACTCCGGAGCTACATCGACCACCAACATCATCGACAAACTCCACCAACAGCACCACCGATCAACCCATCATGGATCGACGTTAGCGACAACACCGGCACATGGCCCTCACGTCACCGCCATGAACGCCATCGTTCTCCAATCCACGCCAATCCCATCTTTTCGCCATCGATACTTGGTTTCCCAAGGCACTGATCATCTCCCGACACCATGACTCCTCCACAACCGCCGCCTTCCATAATCGCCCTCTTGCTATCCTGAGTCATCACGATCGCGACGTAAGAATCGCTTGTTCTTCACGTCACCACAATCATCATCCATCTCCGATAAAAAAAACACTCACGCACAGCCATACATAAAAGAAGGAAGAGGGGTCCTTACCTCACGAAGACGAGAGAGGAAGGATTGACCACGAACCCGACGATAGCGATCACCACCACACTCGGCACCGCCTTTCTCTCTGCTTGCAACAACAGAAACTTCCACTCCCTTTCTCTCTTGGGCTCGTGATGAAGCTTCTCCTCGATGTTGGTTTGTGGCAAGGACGTGAAGGCGTGAGAGGGATGAGACGTAGAGTTTAACGAGAAGAAGTTTATGGTTTTACCCCAATCTTCCAAAATTTTCGAAAACAACTCTTTTCGATCCCGTAACTTCTCATCCGATCAATTAAGTTATGTTATCGAAATTTTTTTTTTCAAAATTTTAATCTAAAACTTCCGCTCCATTTGCAAGGATTCAACTAAAACTAATCCCACACTATGGTCACCTTTAACCTCTCTGGTCCCCACTACCGAACTTAAGATCAATTCTTAATGGCTTTAGTGATTCACATTCAGTCTTTGGCTAAAGACTCTAGTCATAATCCTTTGCTCATAACTCACAATCATACCTATCCACTCTAAGACACAAAGTCTTTGGAGTTCTGGGTATTCATACCACTCCACTCTCAGACCACAAAGTCCTTTCGAGCTCTCGGTATCCAACTCATGCCACTCCACTCTGGGTAATATAACCTTACGAGTTCTCGTTAATCACATACCACTCCATTATGGGTTATACACCTTACGAGATCTCGGCACATGCCACTCCACTCTGGGCACTATAACCTTACGAGTTCATGGTAATCACATACCACTCCACTCTGGCTATACACCTTACGAGTTCTCGGCATCACATTCATACCACTCCACTATGGGCACTATAACCTTACGGGTTCTCAGTATCACATACCACTCCACCCTGGGCTATATACCTTACGAGTTCTGGGTATCACACTCATACCACTCCACTCATGGCAGTATAACCTTACGGGTTCTTAGTATCACATACTACTCCACCCTGGGCTATCTGCCTTACGAGTTATGGGTATCAGAGGAACTATTTATCCTCCCAAGAGTTATACAGGACCGGTCCATCCTTTGAGCAATCATGACCCATAATATGTCTATAAGAATTCCCGACTAAGCTACTTCCCATGATCCGTGTATAACCTCACAAAGTATTACGGCATCATCCATATTCACACCCCGAAATATCAACCTTTCATGACCAATACTCAGGTTATTTCTCTGCATACCCAGTCACTCAGGGTACTCACATAATCTCTTCCCGATTATCATTCAAGTTTTTATCTCCACATAAAATCTCTTTCCATAAAACTCTTTTCAGAAACTCATGTGTCCCGTAACTCTCATGACAATACTAGTCATAAAAAAAAGAACTTTCCATCTTATTAAAAATCATAATGTATTAATCGTCTACAACACCAGAACGAAATACATAATGAGCAACATAAAATTAATGATAAACTCGAAACTGGAAACCATCGATGAAAGCTCAAGCCTCCGATTGCTTCTCGAACCACTTCTTGAATCTTGCTTCCATCCTCGCCTCCGGTTCCCAAGTTTGCTCCTTAACCCCGTCACAATCCCACAGCTTTCTGTTCATCGGAACTTTCCTCCTACAATCCTGCTGGACTCTCTTCATGAGAATCCTCACCGGTCTTGCCTCTACGGTCATATTGGGCTGAAGATCCGAGGGAATCTTGGCCACAACCTCATCCTCCTTATGCAAACATTTCTTAAGCATCGACACGTGGAAAAACTTATGAAAAGTACACATAATCTCGGGCAGCTCTAACCGATACGCTACTGGTCCAACCCGCTCCACAATCTTTAACGGACCCATATACCTCAAACTCAGCTTAGTCTCGTTAATGAACCTGTTAGGACCCCGCAACATAGCCATCTTCAGATATACTTTGTCTCCCACCTCAAACTCGAGGTCTTTCCTCCTCTTATTGGCATAACTCTTTTTCTGATCTTGCACTTCCTTCATGTTTAGCTTCAAAACCCGGATCTTATCAGTAGTTTCCTGAACAAAATCTGCACCAAACATGCTTCCCTTCCCCACTTGGGTTCAGCATAATGGTGTACGACACGGTCTCCCATACAATACCTCATATGGAGCCATCTCAATACTCGCTTGGTAGCTATTATTATACGTAAACTCTATCAAGTTCAAGTAATCCATCCACTGGCCACCCCAGTCCAGTTCAAAACCGCAGCTCGATCAGTCTTTTTGATGGCCAGAAAATGTGCCGACTTGGTCAACCGATCAACGATAACCCAAATAGCATCCTTGGTCCAAGAAACTGGCAATCCAACCAAAAAATCCATCGTAATCATATCTCACTTACACTCTAAAATGGGTAAACTCTGTAACAATCCGCTCGGAACCTGATGCTCGGCCTTTACTAACTGGCATATATCGCAAGCTCCGACTTAATTAGCCATATCTTTCTTCATCCTGACCCAATAATAGTACCTTTTTGGTCACGGTACATCTTGGTCGCCCCTGGATGAATGGAAAACATACTCGCATGGGCCTCACTCAGAATCTCTCACCTCAGACCCTCTTCTTTAGGTATGCAGACCCGCCCATGAACTAGAATAGTCTCATTCGCTGAGACCTGATATTCGGAACCCACATCATCAAAAGCCTTAACCAGATCCTCATCTTTTTCTTGAGCCAACTGAACCCTTCTCAAAAGATCTGCCTGGTTTGCTGCCTCCAAGCCCAACTGCTCCTAAGATGTAGCACACAATCTCAGCATATTAACCTCACTTACCAAGGACTCCATGTCTCTCTCATTAGCCAAAGCTACCCGCTTGCGACTCAATGCATCTGTAACCAAATTTACCTTCCCGGGATGGTAGGCTATCTCCAAATCATAATCCGTCACTAACTCCATCCAACGCCTCTACCTCAATTTCAGTTATGGCTGCGTGAAGATGTACTTCAGGCTCTTATGATCTGTAAATAAAGATAAGATCTCCAAATCTTCAAAGCAAAAACCACTACAGCCATCTCGAGATCATGGGTAGGATAGTTGCTCTCGTGCTGCCTCAACTGACGCGAAGCATATGAAATAACCTTCCCTTGCTGCATCAACACACAACTGAGACCCGATCTCAAAGCCTCCGTGTACACCACAAAAGGCTCACTCAGCTCCAGTAAGGCTAAGACTGGTGTACTAGTCAACATCGTCTTCAGATTTGCGAAACTCTCCTCACACTCCAGAGACCACACAAACGGAACATCTTTTTCCGTTATCTTCGTCATAGACTAAGCGATACTCGCAAACCCTGACGAATCTCCGATAATAACCCGCTAGACCAAGAAAACTCCGGATCTTAGTGGCATTCCTTGGTCTCGGTCATTCTTTGATAAGCTTAATCTTCTCTGGGTCAACTAAAACCCCCTCCTCTGAAACAATATGACCCAAGAATCCAATCTCCCGTTGCCATAAACTACACTTGCTTCACTTAGCGAACAACTTCTGTTCACGCAGTTTCTCCAAAACATTCCTCAAATGGACTTCGTCCTCCTCAGAACTCTTGGAATACACCAGCATGTCATCGATGAAAATGATCACGTACTCGTCAGGATACTCCTGAAACACACCGTTAATCAATCTCATGAATGCTGTTGGTGCATTCGTCAACCCGAATGGCATCACCACAAACTCATAGTGCCCATATCTGGTCCTGAAAGCTGTCTTCCGGACGTCCACCTAATCAATCGGAATCTGGTGATATCCCAATGCCAAGTCTATCTAGGAGAACCAAGTAGCCCCCTTCAGCTGATCCAACAACTCGTCGATCCGCGGTAAAGGATACATGTTTTTCATTGTTACTCAGTTGAGTCCTCGGTAATCGATACACAACCGGAAACTTCTGTCTTTTTTCTTTACAAATAACACCGGTGCTCCCCACGGTGAAATGCTCGGACGGATAAAACCCTTACCCAATAACTCCTCCAACTGCTTCTTAAGCTCCGCCATCTCTGCTGGAGCCATTCGGTACGGAGATTTCGATATCGGCGTCGTCCCCGCTTCTAGCTCAATCGTAAAAGGATTTCCCCAAGACGGCGGTAACCCATGTAACAACTAAAACACATCCTCAAACACCTGAACCACCTGAATATCCCGTATCGCAACCTCTCCAACATACTCTGGAGTGATAATAGTCGCTAGGTAAGCTTCACAACCTCGCTCGATCATCTTTTCAGCCTGCATAGCTGAGATCACAAGGCTCCCCGAAGTCGATCTCACTACCTGATAAACCAACCTCCCTTTTTATCTTTCAAACAGAACATATCCCCGGTGACAATCCAGATGCGCTCTGAACTTACCGAGTCATTCGATACCCAAGATAACATCATACAGCTCCACGGAACAAATGACCAAATCTGCTGGCATAGACTCCTCGGCCACCTGAACGTCCACACTCTCAGCTCGACCAAAGGTGCTCTGAAACTTCCCTCCAGCGACCTTAACACACCCCAAGTGCTCACCCAGTGCAATCTGGATGCCGCCTCTCTCAACCAATCTGGAGTAATAAAGCAATGCGATGCTCCGGAATCAAACAATACGTGGGATTCAAGTCCTCCCATGATTAAGGTCCCTACACAAACTCATATGCTAAGACGCGAACACCACAACACATAAAAGATACTTTGGAACAAACCAGAATTTACTAGAGTAAGTTTTAGAAATTTACCAGTGATCGGTCTGGAACTCGGCTCACAAGACTCCACCATGGTGTACACTCGGGGCGTCACTGTAGTCAGCCTAGCTAGTGGTGCTACTAGCACTCCCTGCTGCAGCTTGGGACACTTCGGCTTGATATGTCCCACCTCTTTGCAATGATAGCACACCCGAGTATCTACGCGCTACTCCACCTTATAAGGGCAACTCGCAACTTTATGATCCTTGCTGCCACATCCAAAGCATCCATGGTCACCCTGGCTGGGCCTTGGAGTACCCTCCCACTTACGCTTCCGCCCCTGCCCTGGTTTGTCACTCTTGTTGGAACCGGACTGTTGATGAGGCTTCTTTGCCTTAAAGGTCAGGTTGACTCCCACACCCTTGTCTCTCAGACCCTCCTCAATCAGTGCAGTCTTCTCTACCAGCTTCACAACCATAACAAAGAAACTTAACAGACATCGGTGTCTTAACTCAACCCGAAGGCCTCTCAGGAACCGTCTCACCTAGGCCCGCTCATCATCCATAGGGTGTCCTCCGCACACCTGAGGCGATTAAAATCCGCCTCGTACTCACGAATTGTCCAGTTCCATTGCGCCAACCCCAGAAACCGTGTCTTCAACCGATCCAATGCCTCCTGAGGAAAGTACTTGGAGTTAAACTCTGCCACAAAATCCTCCCATGACATCTCGGTCTGGACCCTTCAGGCCGTAACACCTCTCCACCAAAGGTGTGCATCATCCTCCAGAGAGTGAACTGCAAGATCCACCTGGTATCCCTCTTAACACCTAACTGAACCAAATTCCACTCCAATAACATAGTCAAGAGGTCCACAATCTGATCCTCTCGGGACTGAGCAGCATCAGATGCGACATCCACAACCCCCGCTGGCACTCCAACAACACCAGCACTCACACCGACCACACCCTCAGACCCTCTCTGATTCGCCTACGACCCCGAAAAGTTCTCCACTGTAGCACTCCGTGCAACGCTCTCCTCCTCCACTGGAGCTCTCGCGTTCCACTGAATGCAACCCCGACCTATATGAATACCACGACCACGAACTCCACCTTGGTTAGCCACCTACACTTACACATAAACATGTAAGCCACAAAACAATCTAACCCAAAGCAAAACAACTTACCGTTGAATCTCATTGAAGGCTCGAAGAGGATGATCTAGAACTTCATGCTCTAACAAAATGACTAACTCACATAATCAATCTCAAACAACAGTTTTAACTCATGCATCACACAACACCAAAAATCAAATTAACTCCCAATCTAATTTTTTTCTAAACTGTCCTAGAACCGTAAACGCTCTGATACCAAATTGAAACAAACGCACCCATTTTTTTATATAAATATTAAAATACCCATAAATAATAATAATAATAATAATATCAATTAACAACTCATAAAATTTTTTAATAAAATAATTAAACTCAACAAAAATCAATTCGACAATTAATTCGCGGTTCAAAAATTAAATCAAAATAAACCATAATTCACCAATTTAAACCACTAGACTTTTAAACCAAAAATCATAAATCTAATAAATAGAATCACCAATAAACCGACAAGTCTAGATCATCCCCTCTTCCTCGCCTTGATCCCAAGGACACATTTTTTCTTTTCATGCATCATAAAAAGGAGATACAAGCTATACACACAAACTATTAAAAATATTTAATATATTTTAACACGAAAATACCAAAAAAATAAACCATCTCATGAAACACTCAATCTAGACCCACCAGAGATCGTAAACGGCCTATAATCATGAAAACACATCAAATATCAAAATTGTTTAGATAAGCCTATGGTCTTGCACTCACGTTGATCACGCACGGAAAAGTTTCCGACGAAAAACTACAATTTTCCGAAGCCTCGCGGGATGAATAAAACCTAAAATTCCCGAACGCAACCTAAGAAAAAAATAATCAAATAAGAAAGTCAAATACCTACAAAATAAATACCATCACTAAACGAAAACACCACACACAACCCCGTCTTCCCCCACGATAACTCTGCAACTCTAACCTAACACCACTCCGGAGCTACATCGACCACCAACATCATCGAATAACTCCACCAACAGCACCATCGATCACTTCATGATGGATCGACGTTCGCGACAACACCGGCGCTTGGCCCTCACATCACCGCCATGAATGCCATCATTCTCCAATCCACGTCAATCCCATCCTATCGCCATCGAGACTGGTTTTCCAAGGCACTGATCATCTCCCGACACCACGACTCCTCCACAACTGCCGCCTTCCATAATCGTCCGCCTTGCCGTCCTGAGTCATCACGATCGCGATGTAAGAGTCGCTTGTTCTTCACGTCACCACCATCATCATCCATCTCCGATAAAAAAAAACACTCACGCTCAGCCATACAACAAAGAAGGAAGAGGGGTATTTGATGTGTTGCATTGTTTACGCATTCTAACAGTTACTTTCAAGCCCTTATCATGTCCTTTAGTTTTGTTTTGAGTCATTACAGGTCTATTGATAGCTAAGGATGAAGATTGGAACCTATGGAGGAAACTTAACTAAAATTGAAGAAAAGCCAGAATTTAGGAGCTGAGCACCCACTCAGCCCGGAGCACCCGCTCCCCTTCTGGTGGGACCAAAAAAGGCAAACTCGAACTTTCCTAATTTTTCGACAAGGAGGCTCCAATAATTATTCACCTGCCACCTCCAGACCTGGGGATCGATCATTCTATTACTTTTCTTAACTTTTTGCTAAGAAGACATACACTTTTAGAGAGCTTTTACTTGTAAGATTTTGGGAGAAGAAATCTCTACATCACCTTGAGAAGAATTCTAAACCCCTCTTTGTTTTTATCGATTTATTCCATGCATATTTCATCTTCTTCTGCTGCGTTTTTCTCTGCCATGTCTGAGTAGTTCATAAGTTTGGTTAAGAGTTTCAAAAGGGATTCAATGATTCAATGAAATGAACATAGATAGGCTTAATCAATCGATTGTCTTCGCCTATTGTTGATCTTACTGCCTAGACTAATATGATCACTTAGTCTCTGATTATAGGTTAAATCTATTCATCAAAAGTGTAATAGGTTGCTTGAATGAACATAGGTGGGCGATTTGTCCTTAGCCAATGACAGTTGATGCTAGGCAAATCATGAACAAATTGAACCCGATCGATAATGCTCGTCTGCGATTCTAGATTCAAACGACAGTTTAGGATGCTAGGTTGCTAGATGAAGTTGTTGATGCCACGTTAGTGGGTCAGTCTTACTTTTATGTTTGAGTTCTATACTTGTGCTGAATCGTTTCCTAAATAATTGTTTGGTTCTAGATGATTTGATCCCTGCAAAAATTGCCCTTGACCTAACATTTTTCTCTTATTTTTTTTTCTAAACCGATTTTATTTGTCTTGCTTGTTACTTTCGAAACTACCAACCCATTGAATTGCTTAGCTGATTTTTTGTTTCACAGAAGTATAGTGTATTGCTGGTCCTCTGGATCGAATCTTTACTATACTACTGCGTGTTTATTTGCGTTAGAAAATAAGGCTTTTAGACCACGCAAAAACGTGTATATCAATTTGGCGCCGTTGCGACGGGGATGAATTCGATACCTCTAATTTTTGGATTGAATTTTAGTCTAAGTTACTAATTTGTTCAATCTCTTTTTCTGCGTGTGTATCAGGTGTATGACCACAAGAACTACAAGGAGTAAAAGTTTAGGACGTCTACTTACGTTAAGCAACGAAGAGCTGCAAAATTTAGAACGAGCAAACCGACAACAAAGGCCTAATACCGTCACTATGGGTGACCAAGGCAATGAGGATTTGGTTGCTGAACTCCAAAGGCTGCAACAACAGATGGCACAGATCACAGTAACAGCAGCAGCGACAGCAAGAACAGCAACATGAACAGCAGCGTGCAATCGGGGATATCGATAATCCACACGCCTTCTACAGGAACAGAGCTGCGATTGTTCCTCCTGCTATTGGGAGGCATGACTTTGAGATCAAGCCTCAAATGATATCGCTTGTGAAGCAGCATTTATTCCATGGGCTTCCAACAGAAATTCTGATGGATCACATCGAGAACTTCAAGGAAATCTGCTCTACCACCAGATTTAATGGAATGAACCCAAATTTTCTGAAGTGCAAGCTTTTTCCTTTCTCCCTTGCGGACAAAGCATCACGATGGCTTAAGTCCCTACCTCCTAGTTCTATCACTAATTGGACTCAGTGTAGATCAGGCTTTCTAGATCACTTCTACACTAAGACGAAAACTACCGCATTGAGGAACAAAATCTCATCGTTCCAGCAGCATTCCGGAGAAGTATTTTTGAGTCTTTATCAAGTCCTTTAGTTTTGTTTTGAGTCATTACAGGTCTAAAGATGGCTAAGGATGAAGATTGGAGCCTATGGAGGAAACTTAATTGAAGTTGAAGAAAAGCCAGCTGAGCACCCGCTCCCCTCCTGGCGGACCAAAAGAGGAAAACCTAACTTTCCTAATTTTTTTGTAAAAGAAGCTCCAATTTATTCAGCCGCCGCCTTAGACCTAAAGGGATCATTCTAATTTTTTTTTCACTTTTTGCTGAGGGCAGAGAGACTTTTGAGAGAGTTTTTACACTTGTAAGATTTAGGGAGAAGAAATCTCTACATCACCTTGAGAAGAATTCTAAACCCCTCTTTGTTTTTATCAATTTATTTCCTTGCATATTTCATCTTCTTCTGTTGCATTTTCTTTGCCATGTCTGAGTAGTTCATAAGTTAGGTTAAGGGTTTCAAAAGGGATTCAATGATTCAATGAACTGAACATAGATAGGATTAATCAATCGATTGTCTTCACCTATTGTTGATCTTATTTCCTAGACTAATCTGATCACTTAGTCTCTGATTCTAGGTCAAATCTATTCATCAAAAGTATAATAGGTTGATGCTAAGGCAAATCGTGAACAAATTGAGTCCGATCAATAATAATTGTCTGCGATTTTAGATTCAAACGACAGTTTAGGATGCTAGGTTGCTAGATGAAGTTGTTGATGCCACGACAGTGGATCAGTCTTATTTTTATGTTTGAGATCTAGACTTGTGCTGAATTGTTTCCTGAATAGTTGTTCGGTTCTAGATGATTTGATCCCTGTGAAATTGCCCTGGACCTAATGCTTTTCTCTTATCGTTTTTAAACCCTATTTTATTTGTCTTGCTTGTTACTTACGAAACTTCAAACCCTCTGAATTACTTAGCTGATTTTCTGTCTCACAGAATTAGAGTGTATTGCTGGTCTTCTGGATCGAATCTTTACTATACTGTTGCGTGTTTATTTGCATTAGAAAATAAGGCTTTTACACCACGCTTTACGTGTATATCAATCAACCAGCAGAAGTCGGCCAATGAAATCAATCTGAAAGTTGACAACATGTACTCAGACTTGAACAGCAAATACGAAGCCGTTTGCACCCACATGAAACAGCTTGATACTCAGGTTGCGCAGAATGTTGAAGCGATCAAGAGACCACAAGGAGTCTTACCTGGAAGGCCAGAGACGAATCCAAGGAAATAATTTGTCAATGTAGTGGAGCTGAGAAGTGGAAAAGTTCTGCAACCTGCCGAAAACGTAAAAAATTCCACAGGGTTCGTCGCTGAGCACCTGCTCCCGACGCCTGCTCCAACCAGAGCACCCGGTGGAGTATCCGCTCACGATGAAGTTCAAAAAGATAATGAAGTTAACCCGGAATTTGATGAACCTCGGCCTGATAAACTTGCAGAGAGGTTACGCTCTCGCGTCCATACCCCTCCGGTTCCTTACCCAGTTCCTCCAAGGAAGTCTCAAAAGGATTTGGAAGAAGCAAAGTGCAGAGATATGTTACAAGACTTGAGTATTAGACTTCCATTAGTAGATGCAATCCAGATGGTTCCAGCTGTGAAGAAGTATGTGAAAGGGCTGATTGTTGGAGAGGTTTCCACTGAGAAGAATGTGATGCTGGTTTCAAAAAACTATAGTGTTGTACTACAAAACAAGATGCCTAGGAAGCTTGAGGACCCAGGGAAATTTGTCCTCTCGGTGTAAATTGGAGCAAAAATTATTGCTTGCTCGTTATGTGATCTAGGTTCAATTGTTAATCTGATGCCATACTCTATGGTAAAGAGGTTAGGATTCACCAAATTCAAGCCGACCAAAATCTCTTTGATTTTTACTAACATATCCGTGAAGTTTCCAGTTGGTATTCTAGAGGATTTACGTGTCAGAATCGGTAATATCTTCATCCCAGCCGATTTTGTGGTTCTGGAACTTGATGAAGAACCAAAGGATCTCTGATTTTGGGACGCCAAATCCTACGCACAGCTAGTGCGATTATCGACGTGATGAGTGGCATAATTGATCTCCATCTAGAAGACATCACTATGAAGTTTGAAATGGACAAGATGTTTAAGAAACCCATGCTGGATGGGCAGACTTTTACTGTAAAAAACGCCATGGAAATCTCAGATGAAGTGGCTGAAGAGATTCTAGCTAATGATCCTTTGGAGATAGTGTTGACTCAAGCTGAAGGAGAACATGGTTTTCTGAGCGAGGATACAACTGGGGTTTCCAAGATGTTGGATTCAAGTCACATAGTGGAGAAGATGGTAGCATACATGAGCCTGGAAGTGGAGGAAAAATCGATTTCAGAAACATCTGACGAAGCGACTGCTCTGGAAGGAGCACCCGCTCCGAAAAATTTGGTCGATGGTCCTTAGAGCGAGCTGAAAGCTCTGAAATTTGAACTCAAAACCCTTTCTGCTGGCTAAGGTACGCGTTTCTCGGACCTAACTCCTATCATGTGATTGTGAACTCTGATTTGAACAATGTGGAAGTTGCCTTGCTTTTGTGTGAGCTGAGAAAATATAGAAAAGCTCTAGGCTACTCGTTAGATGATATCACTGAAATTTCTCTTGATCTTTGCATGCATAGGATACATCTAGAGGATAAATCGATGACTTCTGTAGAATATCAGAGGAGTTTAAATCCGAATCTAAAAGATGTTGTCAAGAAAAAGATAATGAAACTTCTAGAGGCTGGTGTAATCTATGCGATTTTTTATTGCAATTGGGTTAGTCATGTCCATGTAGTACCCAAGAAATGTGGCATAACTGTGGTTGAAAATAACAAAAATGAGTTGATTCCAACTATAATTATTACAGACCATAGGATGTGTATAGATTATCGGAAATTGAATGCTGCTACTAGCAAATATCATTTTCCTTTACCGTTTATTGATCAGATGCTTGAGAGATTAGCTAACCATCCTTACTATTGTTTTCTAGATTTTTTCTGGTTTCTTTAAGATCCCTATCCATCCCGATGACCAAGAGAAGACGACATTCACTTGTCATTTTGGCACTTTTGCGTACCGCAGAATACCATTTGGCTTGTGCAATGCCCCATTAACGTTCCAGCGCTGCATGATGTCAATCTTTACTGACCTAATCGAAGACATTATGGAGGTTTTCATGGACGATTTTTTGGTCTATGGAAGCTCCTTCTCTATCTGTTTGTCGAACTTGTTCAGAGTTCTACAGCGCTGCGAGGAGAAACATCTTGTGTTGAACTGGAAGAAGTGCCACTTCATGGTTAGAAATGGTATAAGTTTGGGGCATCGGATTTAAGAAAAGGGTATTGACATGGACAAGGCAAAAATTGAGATTATGATGAGCTTGTAACCGCCAAATTCTGTCAAAAGAATAAGAAGTTTTATGGGTCATGCTGGTTTCTACCAGAGGTTTATCAAAGATTTTTCCAAGGATTCACAATCTGGGATAATTTTATATCTTGGCTGAAAGGAAGAGGTCGGTATTCCGGCGACATCCGGCGACATCCTTCACCTCCACATCCGATGAGGAAGAGAAAGAGCCGACCTCCTAAGGTCTTCCTTCCTCCTCCTCTGCAATCCTGTTCTTCGAACTCTTCCCCT
>VBRH01001761.1:0-14651 GCA_014578085.1 Cardamine resedifolia
AAGCCATGGAACTTCACAAACAAAGCTTATCAAAGCTCACAAACACAAATCCAAGGTTCCCTTAACACTCACAAGCTTAGCAACACCCCCCTTAAGCTTTTAACCAAAACGCCAAAACCCAAGAAAAAGAGAATCAAACTCCACAAGCCCCACATAAGCTTAAATGACAACCTTTGGTCTCAACTCACCTTAGATATGATGGATCTAGGTTAGGATAAACTCCCTAAGCTCAAGAAGACCTCCCTCTCTTCCCTTGGTTTCCGCCAAACCCTAACTCCAAGAGCTTCCTCTTTAAGCTTCTCCCAAGCTTCAAACTCTCTAGATCCCTCAAGATTCAAGCTCCTCAAGCTCTTTTCTCTCTTATTCTCTAAGCTTACAAGCTCACTCTTCCTCCCCCTCACCACAAAAATGGCGCAACAAGAAGAAGAAGAAGAAGAGAAGCCAAAATGGCTTTTGCTACCTTCTTGAGAAAAACTCCACAACTTTCTAAACGATTTATGACACCCCCGGAACAAATCTAAATTAGTTATTTCAACCCCAATAATTAATTTCTCAAGATTTGTCTAAGGTTCATAAACTCGAAAGAATTCCGAATTAATTAAATTAATTAATTTTCTGGAACACGGGCGTTACATTATCAAGGAAATTTTCTTTTAATTTGGGTCAAATGGGTTTCGAACACTATTCTTAAGCAGACATCTCTTTGGGCGCTAAAGGAAAACACGAGTATGGGATCCTGGATGTGGAGAAAGCTTTGGAAATACATAGATACACCAAAACATCTCTACTAGGTGGAAGTTCAAACTAGTAACACTACCTCATTATGCTTTGACAATTGGTATGGTTTGGGCTGTTTACATGATATCACGGGGAGCAGAGGCTACTGATCTGGGAATCCCAACTCATGGCACAGTTGCCTCAACAAAGGTAAACCGTCTTAGAAGAAGACATCGTAATTCTAACTATAACAAGATCGAAGATGAAATCGAAAAGGTTATACTAAGGGCAGATGAAGATATCCCTTTACGGAGAGGTTTCAATGACAAATACAAGAAAAAGTTCAGCACAAAGGTGAAAAAAAGTCTGATACGCACCTTTTACCCATGCAAAGAATAGTATAGGCGAGTTTGGTTCACCAACACAATGCCCAAATACTCTTTCTTCACATGGTTAAATATAAACAATCGGCTTTCAATGGGTGAACGAATTCAGAATTGAAACTCAGGCCAAAGAGCAGACAACATATTTTGTGGAGATACAAATGAGTACCGTAATCACTTATTCTTCTCATGTCGATATTCAACAGAAGTTTGGACTTTACTCGTAGGTAGACTTCTCGGGAATGGGTTCTCTCTTAACTGGGACCAATTGGTTTCTTTGCTAAACAGCTCCGCAAACAATCGGACACACCTCTTTACTTACATGTACGCTTTACAAGCAACCATATATCATCTTTGGCGTGGACATAATAGGAGGTGTCACGGTGAAACATCCAACCCTCCAGCTCGACACGCAAACTCATCGACAAAAACACCATAAACCGATTTAGCTCTATTCGAAATCAAGGAGACTACTCTCACGAAGATGGTCTCACCCTGTGGTTCGCTAGTCACACCCCTTAGAACCTAACCAAGAAGTGTTAAATTTGTGTGACTTTATATTTCATGAGCACATTCATTGTAAAAAAACATTTTCTGGCTTTGAATAAATTTTACGTTCAATTAAGAAAGAAAAAAACAGATCCAATTCTATGTGCTTAGATCTTTCGATCATAGTTCATCATTATAAAAAGTTACGAAAATGACTAATCTAGAAGATTTTAAAAAGATTTATGAAAAGAGTTATGAACAAAACAAGAGATTCTGCGGAGGAGCTTCTTCTTCATAGGATTCATCGTTATCTCCCTACGTCAGCTCTAAGTCCATCCTTCTCTTCCATTCCTTCACATTTCCGATTTGATTCAATAAAATTCTTACTTTCTTTTCAAATTATGAGGTCTGTGTTTTAATTTGTTCCCTCTCTATCATTTCGCATTTCCAGCGATAGATCTACACTTATTTATAACATTAGATCTGGTAATGATTATCTAATTCTATGTTTTTTTGTTTAATGAATCTGATGATGTTTGTGTTTCTTCTTCGGCGAAACCGGTGCAGGGAAGCACATCCCACGTGTTATCTTTGTCGATCTTGAGCCAGAAAATCCACACTTTTTTGAAATGTTGAAAAGCGGCCAAATTAAGAATATTTCGCCCATCGTTGAAACTTCCAAATAGTCGCAAATCTGATTCGATTTGGGTTTGGATTGTAGAATTCAAAGCTCTTTTTGACTCCTTGGTCTCTCGTATCTAGATCTCCACAACTATATCCCATTGTGGTCAGAAGCGAGAATGAGAGAGACGAAGACTAACTTTAATTTCAAACTCAATCTCAATTTGTATATTTTAGCTAGAAATTCAGGGTTTTTGTCTTCTTGCTGATTTGGATCTTCAATTTAATGTAAATTTGCAAATCACGTGTTGTTTGATTGTTTTTGAAATCGATTGGCGTTGATTTCATGAAATAGATTTCCCCAAATTGTGGTTTTCTTTTCTCGTGGTTTCCTTTACTGTTTCACTCATCCTAGCTCAGTTTTTAACGCTTTTGCTCACCTCTCCTTCGTTTGATTGTAACGCTTTGGAGCTTTGCCTTTCTCTTCCTTCACCTCTGTTGTGGGAGCTAACCAATCAGCTCAAACCCTCTTTTCCGGTGACGAACCTACCGCTGTTGATGGAAGCATCCGTTGCTTCTGGCAGATATTCAAAAACCACCGAATCTGAAGCTATCTTGGGTCTATCTCGAAGATCCATACCAAAATCCTTCATCTCCTGCAGTTGCTGCTCCTCACGTTCGGGACCACGTTCCGAAAGCCAACGCCACCGCCACTTTCTCTCAGCCGCCGTTGGATGTCACGAGTTAGGTCAAAACCTCAATTTTCTTTCTCAGATGGGATCCCAAAATTGGGCCTGGCCCACTATTACTTTTATCTTGGAGAGCTCTCGGCCCACTAAGCTCTTTGAGCCTATGGCCCATTAGCTGGAATAGACCCAATATGTTGGCTGGCCCTATCTTCATCAGATCTTCTATGCCATCTGCCGCTCCCGACTTCAGCTCTGACCGCCGCCTCCATTCCAATCTTCAACCCAGGTCGGACGCTTCGTTTCCACGTTACCAATCCTCCTCCTGCCGTGGACAGGAGAGAACCGTTCAAGCAGCCTCCTCTTGGCCCGCCCTGTTTGCTACCGGTCATGCTTCCGACGAACTAAGGGATATTTCAACCGCCGCTGGGTTCGCCCTAAGAAAGCTTGGCTCGCCATGTGTTCTCCAGGCACATCCCGCATAACATTGTATTTCAGGTCTGTTCGACACTCTCTGCAAAACCTAGCTCCTCTGATGTTTTCTCTCTCAGACATGAATGGCCGAGGACTCCAGTCTTGCTGGAATTCAACATCGACGCAATGGTTGCGCGCTAATATACTACAAATCCTGTTGCAAAGCTTTCCGGCTTCTCCAGAGGTTTTGGTTCACTGGATTTCGTTGACGGCAAGAGACTCCTTTATGGAAAATTTTGGACCGTCAGATGCGTTTTTTCTGGAGAATTGGTCGACGATGCACGACGTATTACTAGTCTGGAGGGAGGTTGCCGCTGTTGACCCACCATGGTCCAGTTTCGTGGCTCAGAATTTGTCACCGCAATACTTTGATTGGATATTTCGTTTCTTAGAGCTGATGACTTAGGACACCGATTTAGCATTGACTCGTTAGATATAATTGGTTGTTGTGCTCAACT
This sequence comes from Cardamine resedifolia, assembly GCA_014578085.1. Classification (NCBI taxonomy): domain Eukaryota; kingdom Viridiplantae; phylum Streptophyta; class Magnoliopsida; order Brassicales; family Brassicaceae; genus Cardamine; species Cardamine resedifolia. The sequence goes on from VBRH01001761.1 coordinate 3,829, forward strand.
ATCTCGAATTTTTATCTCAACGTCACATTATCTTTTGATAGTGACTATTTCAAGTTTCCTCGATTCGTTCGCGGAAGTGTCTTTGACACATCATGAGCTCGCTTGTGGCATTTTGCTTGATTGCTTCTGTCTCCGAGTCTCTTTGGACTATCAAATCTCTATCTTTATCTTTGTTGTATGCTTTTACTCCTTTAAGCTTATTGTCTCCAACCTTAGGGTTGATGATTTGTAAACCCTATCTTTCTAGGGATTGAATGAATGAATATAAGTATGTCTGACCAAAAAAACAAAAAAAGATTTCCCCAAATTGATTTGAGTTTTAGTTACAAGTCTTCTTTCCGATATGAACCTAATTTATTTTTTCTCCAAATTATTTTTTCTTAATTCTAAACCTAATTCACGAACACTTCAAAATTATGATATTTTGACCACTAAAAACAGCAACATATGCAACAAAACAACATGTAGCATTCTTGTTCTCAAATTTACATCGTTTTGAGGTTCCATTAGTTTTGCAACAGATGTTGACGGTGCTACGTCGATAGTATAGGCAGGAGATGTATTGCGGGTGATTTTTGAGTTCATGGAATTGACCTTCACACATTTGAGGTGATGATCAAGTTTGAAAAAAAAAGGTTGATGGCTATTAGCAGAAAATCCTTAAAATACAAAGATTATGTGGAAGCACCCTTGACCTATTGAAAAAAAGTTTAAAAGCTTATACTTCAGGTTTGGAGTTCGATTCTCAGAGACCGCAATTTTTTGCAGATAAGTGAAAGGGAGAGCATGTCCATCATAGAAATGTTGTACATGCAAAACGGTATGTCGAGGAGAATTTCTGCCAAAAAAAAAATCCAAAACTAATTGTTTTAGGTTAGATTGCAAAAAAATTTATATGAAATCATTAAAACTTCCTTAAATTCATGAATCTAAAATTTTATTAAAACTTAAATCACTGGTGGGTTAAATACATCTTCTAAAGCTTTTTTTTTTCGCAAACAAACTAACCAATAGACACACCACTAGGTATCTAAAGATGAAGACTCAAAAACATATAGAGCTTGGAAAAAAAGAAAAAACCTTTAATCTCGTCTACATATAGGGAAACCACCAGATTATAAAGTAGACATAGTTATTATGTTATATCCACGCTTAACTCGACAATGATGAGCTCATTTAGCCATTAAATTTCTTGGAAGGAAACAGATCAACGCACACTAGTAGGGGCTATATTAATGAATCAATTAACCAAAAGATTGTCAAAATGAGAGAAATCATACATCTAGATAGAAAAAATTAGCACCCAGAGCAACGCATGTTGTACCAACGAACCAATAAATGAGAAACATAAACGAAAAATAACCAGATCTTGCGAAAAATGATGGAAGAGTCGGCAAGAAAAAGTAGTTTTAGTGACAAATCGCTCCGTCGCTCACCCGAGGCAGAACCACCATAGTTTTGTCGTCTCTCCTTAACCATCATCGAGCTTTCACCTTAACTAGCCAAAGATCCAAGCCAACGACGACAAATCATTTGCATCGACGACTCGGGACCACAATCACCAACGCCAAAATCAAAGAAATATCACAAATTCACCAGAGACAATGAAAGAGAACAAAAAAAAAAATACAAAGATCTATAGCCTCCCACAACTCCTGCGTGAAGTTAGGCAGTTGGGGAGAGTAAAACAAAAATTCCCAAATTTTTATACTCCCTCTATATCAGAAAGAATGATTTTATGAGGTTTTCACAAAGATTAAGAAAACAATAAATGATGTCTTTAATTAATTATTTTTGTATTATATTTTAAAAAATAAATAATTTTAAGTTGTTTTTACTTCACTTGTCTCTTTCTAATAACTGTAAAGGTAAAAATATTAATTAATTAATTGATTTTGAAAATAAAAATGCATTAAATATAAAAGAAAAAATTAATCTTTTTGATACAACAATAAAACTTCAGAAAATCATTCTTTATGATACAGATTTATGATACAGAGGCAGTATAACAAAATTAATGAATTTCGGAAGTTTCAACGCCGACACTAATCCGGGTTTAATATATATGGGGTCTATCTTGGGTTTTGCCCATTAACTATAATTGCCCATTAACTATAATATTTTTAGATGGGCTTGTAACTTTCTTATTTCTTCAGCATTCACCATGAAAAAAGAGGTATAACAAGCAAGAGTTTTCTTCTCCGTTGAACGAGAAGTCAAGGGTTTAAGGTATTTTTTTCTTATATATGTGAAAGTCTTTTGAATTCTCGTTTTACTTGTTTGATTTCAAATTCTCGTTTTAACTTTTTCTGTGAGCGTTTGATGAGTTTGGATATCGTTTTCGTCTCCTAGAGTTTGCTTTTTGACCTTGTGAGGTTGCTTATAAAGTTATAACTTATAATTGCTTGGTTCCTAAGAAAAACCAAACACTGAAAACTTTCTTACCCCTTTGATCACCCTTTTTGGTATAGCTTTCAGTTATGGATGTCATAAGTGAGTTGCCCGATGCCTTCTCTTGAAAATATTGTCTTTACTACCTACAAAAGATGTTGTAGCCACACTGGTTTTGTCAAAACGGTGGAAGCCACTTTGGATGGTTGTGCCAAGACTCATATACGATGATAGTGTTATAGGAAAATCTCATTGTAGCAGAGTAGTGGATTCAATTGGAGGGTTTGCTCATAAGAAGAGACTTGGAATGTATCAGAGGGTTTCATAAAGAAAAGGAAGCGTCAGATTATGGACACGTGTAGGGTGAAGATAATAAGAGTTTGTTAGAAGAAGCTTAAAGCTTGAAGGAGACTCGAGAAAAATCATCTTGGATCATTTTGTGATTTTTTCTTGTAACTTCTTCTTCTTCCTTTCTAGTTTCTGTAATCGGGATTCTCTTACTCATTGTTTTCTCAGAGTTCGTTCTTGTAGAACTTGGAGAGATGAGATTCGAGTGGTTGTTTTTATGAACATCTATTCGATTTATCAATAAAATTGAGATTGTGTAATTTTCTTTAACAGATAGCTATCAGAATATTGAGTATGGAAGGTTTTCTCGCTTTGTGGATCGATCTTTGCTTTTGCACGAGGCTCCAGTTCTAGAAACTGTGCATTTTAAACTTAGTCACAATTCTGGTGCAGTAGATATTGGAGTATGGACTGGAACTCTAGTTAAACGCTATGTGCGTGAAATAATCATTGAGATTAATGGTTCTTCAAATACAACTCGACGGCCTATACTTCCAAGGAGTTTATACACAGAGTGTATAATGCTTGTGGAACTGAAACTAAATAATTCAATTCTTGTGGATGCTACTTCTCCAATTTCTTTCCCATTCCTCAAGAAACTGATTCTTAAATCCGTGAAATATCCAAGTGGTGAGTTTGTTGAGAAGCTTTTATCCAGTTGTCATGTTCTTGAAGACTTGGTTATGGAACAATCTCTAATTGACAGAGTGATTATTTTCACCGTCAAAGTTCCTTCGGTTAAGAGTTTAGTTTTGTATAAAGCACATGAAGATGGGTTTGTGATAGATGCTCCTTCTTTGGAGTATTTGGACATATTTTATCATACAGATAGAGATGGGATTTGTATCATTGAGAATGAAATGCCTAATATTGTAGAGGCAGATGTTATTGCTACTGATTATAATCCTGGGAATATTCTGAGTTGTATTACTTCAGTCAAGCGTCTCTATTTATGTTTACCATTTGCAGAGGTAAATATTTTCTTAACTGTTACATGATGATGTGGCCAATAACATTATTTATCTACTTTTTAATCTGTTTTATATTTCAGGATGCATATATTGATGGTTGTGTCTTCCACCGGCTTCTACATTTAAAGATTGTACATGTGAAATAGAGTAGTTGAGTCTACTCATGCGTCTGCTCCGAGATTCTCCTAAACTACAATCTCTCAAACTTGAAAAGGTACATATATAATATATATACTCCAATGGTATTTTCAGTCTAATGTCAAAATAATTCTTTGTACTTTCATCTCAGTGTCATGAACTTGGGCGCCCGAGCTGGATTAAACCAAGATCAGTTCCTGAATGTCTGTTATCGAGTCTTGAAATGCTTGAATGGGTAAAATATGAAGGAACAGAAGAAGAGAAAGAACTTGTAGCATTCATCTTAAGAAACGGAAGCTGTTTAAAGAATGTAACTATCTTCTCTAAATCTACCGACCGCGACAAGAAACTTGAGATGGTTAAGGAGTTGACATTGTTGTCTAGGCTTTCACCTACCTGCCAACTTACGTTCGAGTGAAGCTACTGTTACATCTTGTTGGTTTGTTTTTATCCGAATCTGAGAAATTTTTTGCAGTTTTTTCTATATAAAGGAAATTCAAATCCTCTTTCTAATTGTGTCATATATTATGAACCTTCTACAAAATATTATTATTGTTTATCTTATAAATTACGAACTATTTAAGTGAATTTCGCAAGTTCAAACGTTTCCAGTGACTAAACAGAAAGCTTTGATTACTCGCAAATACAAATACACGAGTATATTGGTTCCTTGCTCTCGAAATCCAATATATCTTTTTCGTTTATTATTGGACAAGCTCTGCACAAACAAGGCTCAGCCTCAGTACGAACCACATGCTGGTAGGGAATTTGAAAAACCAAAAAAAAAAACATTTCCATTCTTCAGTTTCAAGTCCAAAATCAAACTATCAACACATTATCTCATTAAGAAGACTCAGGTCACTTACTGTAGTCAGCTCCACGGACATCATTTAAGCCGCGCACATTGTCACTTACTCTATGCATCTGATTTCTCCATCTGACCAATGTTTTGCTCTCAGGTTAGTCATAGCGTTTTGAAGTGTTGTCAGCGCAGCAGTTTAGTGGTCATGAAGCTTATATTAGATGATGCTACTAATCGCTCCAACAATTCACATTTTCCTTCAAGCAATCTCAATCCAGCTCAGTCCAGATTCTTTTGCCCCCAACTTCTTAGCAGCTTCTCTCACTTCACTTAACCGATCCCACATGCCTATCGATGCATAAACATTCGAAAGAGATGTATAAACCGAGGTATCTTCTGGATAAGCCTTTAGCAATTTCTCAGCAATTACAGTAACCAGTCCAGTATTCTTGTGAGTTCCACAAGCAGTGAGCAGAGACATCCATATCGTTTTATTGGGCTCCAACGGCATTTTGTTTATCAATTCTTTCGCCTCTTGGAACCGCCCCGCTTGACCAAGAAGATCAACTACACAATAATAATGCTCTAGATACGGTTCAAGACCATATTTAGATTTCATCGAATCGAGGATGGATCTCGCTTCTTCAAGCAGTCCAGAATGTCTGCAACCAGAAAGAAGCCCCAAAAACGTTACCTCATTTGGTTCAACTCCAGAATTGATCATCTCTCGAAAATACCGAATCGCTTCTTTGACTCGTCCGTTTTGTCCAAATCCTACAATTATCCCTGTCCAAGAGACGACATCTCTTTCCAACATACCATCAAATAAAACTACACCATTGTCTATCTCACCACATTTTACATACATATCTACAAGTCCTGTCGCCGTGACAGGTTCTGATTCATAACCTTTTTTTACACATAACCCATGAATTTGCTTACCCCAGCCAAGAGACGCTAAACTCGAACAGACTTTGAGAATACTTGAGATGATGAACTGGTCCGCATCAAGTCCCAACTTGATTAATTCCCTAAACAGATAAAACGCTAAAGAATTGAACCCTGCTTTCACGCAGCCTCGTATTAGACCTGGGAAAGCGATAATATCTTTATTTGGAAGCCTATGAAACAGTTTCATTGCATCTTGTATATTCCCAACGTTTGCGTGTAGATCAACAAGAATGCTTCCTACGATGTAATCCAACTCATAACCACTAATTACAACTAAACAATGTACCTGAAGCCCGAGTCTTAAGTTGACTAAGTTGACACATATCTTTAAGGCACCACTTAAAGTGTAGGAATCAAAACAAAAACCTGACTGGTACATCTGCAAAAGCAGCCCTAATGCTGCTTCATTCTCCTCGTTAATCAAAAATCCACAGAGCAGAGAATTCCAAACAGCGACACTATTATGAAGGGACGGTTTCTCCTGACGAAAAAGATCAGCTGCATCACTTAGAGAACTACAGTTTGAGTACATATCGATAAGAGCAGAGACTGTAAACGGGCTAGACTCCAGACCCGACTTTATAACACAACAATGCAGCTGTTTACCCATTGGTAATAAGCCACCAAAGCTGCAAGCTTTAACCCCACATGGTAAAGCAAAACCGTCTAGCACGAGTCCTTCTCTCTGCATCTTAACTAGATATTCCAACGCATGAGGACTACCTCTATCGACAAATCCCGAGATCAAACAGTTCCAAGACACAACATTTGGCTTTGGAATTCGGTGAAACAAACTAACCGCTTCATCAATCAAACCTGCTTTACAATAACCAGAAATAAGAGTGTTCCACGAAGTTGAATTAGGCGACATAATCTCCGAAAAAGCGTTATTGGCTTCACTTAGTCTCTCATTCTTAACATACATATCTAAAACAGCATTCATTAAAACAACATCACCTTTCAGATTATCTTTACCAATTCTTTCATGAATCAAACGACCCAACTGAAGATCACCCACTAACCCACAGGCTTTGAGAACAGCAGAATACATAAACTCGTTAGGCGTTTCTACTTGAGAGTCTAACATACTTCTGTATAACTCAATAGCATTGTTGGGTTTTCCATCACTTGTATACCCTGAAACCATTGTAGTCCAAGTAACGATATTTCTCTCAGACATTTCATCGAACACTTTATGTGCATCACCCAACAATTTAAAATCAACGTACATTGAGATCACGTTATTTGCAAGGAACACATTTTGAGAGACCCCTTGTTTAATAAGATGAGCTTGAATTGATTTCCCACGCTTAAAAGCTTGTAATTTCCCACAGTGGCGTAATCCTGCTGCTATAAGCTTGAAGTCCATAGCCAATTCAACAATTCGTTACAAATTACGCAGTGTATGATCCATAAATCGAAACTCAAGAAGCTTCTAGGAAGTGATAACAGCTGCTGCACTGGTTTGAACACATCACTTTCTTCTTCCTTCGTTGCTCTCTCGCAAGTGGCTAACAATTTTGCGACGAATCAAGCTACCGATGACCTTAATGTGAGAACGGAAGGTAGTTCGTTTGGGAAAACGGAAAACGGAAACGGCACGCTGTTCAATATGGAAGAAAGACAAATCTGTTATATGTGTCGAACAAGGTGGGTTTAAGCTAGTTGATTTCAAAGGGTCCTAACCAATGTTTTTAAAACCGGAAGGCACCGGCTGGTCGGACCGGTTCAACCGAGAATTGGTAGTGTTACTAAATCCGAGTTAGTTTAAAAGTTGGTTTTGGATAAAACCATTCAAACCGTCTGAAATTCGCCAAAACCAGTAACTTGATTCAATACTAAAACTCGGTTCACAAAATTTTATTCATATTTGTTTTAACTAATTAGAGTTTTTGAGCAAAATTAAATTGATAAATTGTATATATTTTTTAAAATATTTTTTTCATGAAGTTTTTCTATTTTATTTCTTAATTTTGTTATTAAAAAAACCATTTAAGTCAATTTTCATTTATTTAATATAAATTAAAATCTTTATATCAACATTTCTTTTTTCTTTCATGATAACAAATTTGTGATTCGCATGTTTGATATATTTGATTGTTATTTGTTTCATGTTGCATTGTGAAGAGCAAATCCAAATTAATCTTTTATATTTATTTTCTATAGATTTTGAATAGTTTAATTTATGAATTTATGTTGTTTTTTTTTTTAATTTTATTGTGAGAGAAATTTATATTAATATTTTTGAAATATGTTCTATATTTGTTCAGTTGTACGTTATCTAGTTTAATTTTATATATAACTAAAATATAAAATTTCAAAATTCGACCCGACTAGCTGTCCAATACCAATGTCGAGTTGTTGTCTAATGCGGTTTTAAAAAAATTGGTCCTAACCCGGTGATGGTTTAATTCAACCGAAGGTAGAGTAACATTTTGTTGGTTCGTTTACATCCGAATCTGAGACAGATTATAGAATATTTTTCGGCGACTAAGCGTAGTAGAAGAAGATCTATATAAGAACTATTTATCTTTCCTTCGTTTGTCTATAGCATTAGTCATCATATGTTATGGGGGTTTTCAAACTATTTAAGGTGAGTTTCCAAGTTTTAAACGTTTCGAGTGACTAAATACAGAGCTTTGATTAGTCGCAAATACAAATACACTAGAATCTTGGTTCCTTGCTTCCAAATTCAAGCATCATATAATATGTATCTTTTTGTTTATTCTTGGCCGCGCTCCACACAAACAAGGTTCAGCCGCAGCACGAACCACACGCCGGTAGTGAATCTGTAAAACCACAAATCACATTTCCCATTCTTCAGATTCAAGTCGAAATCAAACTATATTAACAACGCATTGTAAATTAATCCATGAATCATCCACATGGCTTTATGCGGCGTTTTTCTATAATTTAATAGATCTATAGTTACTTACTGTGGTCAGCTCCACGGATATCATTCAAGCCACGCACATTGTCAAGTCCTCCACGAGGATGTCGAGGAGGCCCACCACCACCACCGCCGCCGCCACCACCTCCTCCTCCTCCGCCCATGCCACCACCATCCCACTTCTTGCTAGCACCAGAGCCTTTCCTGTATGCATCTGATTTCTCCATCTGACAAATATTTTGCTCCCGTGTCAGTAATAGCTTGTGACAGCTTAGCTTATGAAATATAAGCCGAGAAATGGAAATGGAATCTTACCGAAAACATGGTTATAAAGAAGACTTGTATCATATTAATGATAGACCAAAATAAATCTTTGATCGTCCTTAGTCTCCATATCGATCGCTTCGCTTTAACCACACCTAATACATGTACCAATGTTTGTAAATGTAACATACAAATTAAACATTTTCACTATTGATATATGCTTTTAGAATACATCTCCAGCTATTCATTGTAACCCTAAAAAAAGATCTATTAAATCCCAATATGATTTAAGAACAGCAATACAGATTTGATCATCTTCTCTTCTGTAGCTCTTACGTTCCCTATAAGACCGCAAAAATCCGTCCCAAAATCTGACAACTAACCTCTACACTGGCAGAAGAAACTAAGCAATGACTATAGCACTAATTGCATTTATCCAAAAAAAATTATGACTTTCCTACAGTCATACACTCATATCAAATTCTCTCTTGGAGATAGAACTTCTATGATTCAAAAACTAATGAACATGATCTCGCTTACGCAAAGTTTCTAGAAAAATGTCACCTTAACAATTTACTCAGCCAGAATCAGCCCAATTCACTAACGTTTAAACTTCATTAAAGGGTAACATGAATAGTTCACAACTTAAATATTCATGTCTTGAAATGTCTTCTGCTAAGGAATGTTCAGAAAGCTTTCTATTCAAATTAGTTTTCAAAGAACTGAATAATAATGGAGACAGAGAATAACAAAGTGAAATCGAAGCACTCGCTATTAGAAACACTTCAAGGAAAAGTAGAGATGGCTTAAGCGATCCCAATTCGGGTTAACAAAACTTAGCTTCCATAGATATAGCAATATATCTCCTATGCACTAATCGGGTTTATCCAAAAACAATAGCTTTCACAAACCATTGAACATGATCTCCCTTACACTAAGTTTCAAGAAATCAAACCATCTTAACAATTACTCAGTCAGAATCTAATCATTCACTAACTTTTCCCCATATAAATTGCTCAAACGTTAAAACTTCAATAAAGGGTTTACCTAAAATATCATAACTTGAGATATTCTCCATAATTGTTTGCAGCTAAATAATGTTCAGATTAGTTTTCTACGAATTGTATAATAATGATGTAAATAATTTCGCCTAAGCTAATTTCAATCTTTCCATAACCATAAAACTTCTAATAATAATGGAGAAATAGCCTAAGCGATCCAAATTCCATAGGTATCGAAAGGAGAAAAAATTGAACGACACAAAATTGCCTCGCCATAGCTAATCCTCTTCGTTGTGAAGAAACTTCTTGTAAAAATTAACGATTAATTTGAGGATTAAATCTAGAATCTGCTCTCAAGGATTGAAACTTGTGACAGATTAATTTGAAGATTAAAGACGAAACAATCAGATTTGAAACCGAAAGAAAAACGAAAACGAAATTGAGAAATTGATAAGAATCAAAGAGATCTGAATATATGTTTTTCATACCTCCTTCAACGTATGCCATTGCAGTGAAATTGTGAGTTCTTCGTTCTCCAGAGATTAATTATTAATTAAACTTAAAAAAGAAGCAGTGGTTCATCTTATATGTAGATCGTCCTTAGCTTCTTGCGCGTTGTGTTGGAAGAAGTTTCGCGACGTCTACGTGGATTTGCAACGTGGTGTACTCTGAATGGATAACCTTTAATCTATATTTGTTTTGCAAAAATTACCTGTTTTGAACGGTTCAAATGTTCATTTGTGCATGACTTTTATTATTTTTTACCTTCAAAAATAATTAAATTTTTATTTATTTATTTTTAAGTAAAAAATATGTAAATTACAAATAAATCAAAGTTTTTTTAATTTATTATGATCCAACCAGGATCCAATCGGGTAAAATCCATGATTTTGGATCACCCACCGGATAAAGCTCTGATTTTAAAAAAAAAAATTCAAAATCCTATTTTTTCTCTCCTCACGTCGCGAGCCTCCCTCCTTCTGCCCGTTACACGATTTTGAAAACAAAATCAAAACCGGCTAAATTCTTCCTTATTGCTCGAATTTTCTTGCTCTCTCTCTAGTTTT
>VBRH01001764.1:0-14902 GCA_014578085.1 Cardamine resedifolia
CTGCAATGACATGCTTAGGCATATAGGGAATTGAAACCCCTTTAACACGAAAAATTGTTGTTTCAACAAGCATCACATCTAAGACTGGCCTGAATGGTAAGTAAACGATTGTTGATGATTTGATTGAACTCTTTAGCTCTAGACCTTGTCATGGGACCAGCAGGAACAATCAGTGCGGCATCCTCTTCAGCTCCGAGCTTCACAGGTTCAAGATGCGGTTTCTCAATATCCGTAGCTGATATTGAAGTGTTTCGAACTTCCGAACTGTCCAAACTATCGAACTCCTTTGTTCCGAACTCCTTTCGAATTCCAGAGCTTCCGAACTGCTTCGTTCCGGACTCCTTTTGAACTCCCGAGCTTCCGAACTACTTTGTTCCGGACTCCTTTTGAACTTCCGAGCTTCTGAACTGCTTTGTTCCAGACTCCTTTTGAACTTCCGAGCTTCCGAACTGCTTTGTTCCGGACTCCTTTTGAACTTCTGAGCTTCCGAACTGCTTTGTTCCAGACTCCTTTTCAACTTCCGAGCTTCCGAACTGCCAAGCTTCTTCCGAGCAGTAAGTGTTCCGATCTCCAAACTCCAAGCTCTCCATGCTCACATCACATACTCTCTTGTTATGAATGAGTCCCAAAAGTTGTAGTTGTACTCTTCATCCTCATCCGTACCATACGGTTTATACTCTTCACTATCTTCACCTAAATCAATTCCAGAGCTGCTGTCAAACTTAACTTTATCTTTCCCATATCTTTTACTCCTTCTCGCACCATCTCCAACGACATATTCCAACCTCTCTACTTCAGCAACCAATTCATCATCAGCTATTGTATCAACTTGAGACTGCATATGTGCAACATTACTTATATTCGATTCTCTTTCAACGTTCTCCACATTGGCATCACTTGATCCAACTATAATATTTGGGAATAGTACCTTGTCACCATTTTTGAAATCAGGCGTATCACCATCAAGCCTTATTATTTCCTTCTCTTTCCTTATAGTAGTCCGGTTTTAACCATTTAAGTCTGTCACATTTGGTGCATGAAATGTGACAAACAGGTTAAGGGCTCTCGTGCCTTCTCTAACTTTGATGAACGTTTTCACCCCCTGCATCACTTGTAATACTGACTGGAGGGGACACTCCTGTTGAAAATATAGACATTTATGTTAGAATCAAGTATGCTATTCTTCCCACAACCCTATCCATTTCTCCAGCGAACTCAGTTTCAATCAACCTCTTCAGTTCATCGTAAGTTATCCCGTCTTCTACTACTATGCACTGCGCCATGCATCTCTTCTCCAGCAGGAAGTCCCAACATCCACCAGCTGAAACGTCCCACTCCCCAACTAATACGACGACAACTTTTTCCATAAACTGTTGGACAACATTGTAACGTTATAAGCATATATTTCTTCTACTCACTAACCATTCAATGATCATTTCAAAATACTGACAGTAGACCCTATGTTCGAACTAAATACATAATAAACTAATTGTTTAAACTATCAAAACCTTCACCAACCCTTTCCATAACAGCATTTTAAAGTTTCTCAACAATATATAATTTTTCAATTTAATACTCAACTACCAAATACACACGACGCAACTTACTTACGTTTAGTAATTTGTCTTCTCCAACATAATTGCTTCGCTGAAATCTCTTCCTCAGATGCTCTGTTAAAGTGACATGTTTCTTTTTCTCCAGATTTATATTTTATGTCCACATATTCCTTATAAGCATAATGGAAAATAGTATTTTTCATTCCTGTCCACATATTCTCATGGAGTTTCGCGACAACTGTTTCAAAACTCCCGCTCATCTTATTTCTAATTGAAACTTTTCCCATCTATTCCACCTTCTAACATCACCAGCTTTCCCGCCTAAACTTATTTTCTTTCCTCTCTCCACATAAGGGTAAATTCGTCCAACACACCTCCTTCAGATGCACATGTTCACGTGGAAGAGGACGGGGTGGCAAATTTCGAAACTCTTTTTCCAATTGTGGCTGTTTCCGTAAATATCTTATATTTATATTTCAATAAGAAAAAAAATCAATTTATTCCAAAAACCATAAAACCCCCCCTAATCATATAGAATATGAAGATTTTGTCCAAATTGACATAAGTGTTAGTAAGACCAGAGAGACATTTTGGGTTTAAGTAAAAAAATAAACTGGATTGAAATAAGGCCACGTGGTCGTCAAAAATCTTATCCAAGCGCATATGCCTTTTCTCCTCTCCAATGGATCCTTCTCTAACTCCTTCGACATTTTCACATCTCTCAAACAATGAACAAACCAAGAAATTATAAGAAGTAAAAGAACAACCATGGCGACTGCTACCTTCTCCTTCACCCCTCTCTCTCAGTCTCATTCCCATTCTTCTCTTCTCAAACCGACACCGTTTCTTAGATATGTCAAGAAACATCAACAACTTCACCACCACATCTTCATCACCATCTCTTACCCAAACTATCACCATTCTCGTTACTTGGCTGTTTCAAGAGACGACGCTACGACACCTCTTCCTTCTTCCGACCAAACACAAGAAACAGAAACAAAAGAACTCGATGATGCAATGGAGAAACGTAGACTAGAAGAGAAGTTTGCGGTTTTGAACACTGGGATCTACGAGTGTAGATCATGTGGATACAAGTACGATGAATCAGCGGGTGATCCATCGTACCCGATCCCACCGGGTTTTCAGTTTGATAAGTTGCCTGAAGATTGGAGATGTCCAACGTGTGGAGCTGCTCAAAGTTTTTTTGAGAGTAAAATGGTTGAGATTGCTGGTTTTGCTCAGAATCAACAATATGGTTTTGGTGGTAATGCTCTTACTTCTGGTCAGAAGACTGCTTTAATCTTTGGTTCTCTTTTACTCTTCTTTATGCTTTTTTTGAGTGGCTATTTCATCCAATGATTCCGTAAATTGTGTTATATTGTTATGTTAATCATGTCAGCAATGTTTATAATGTTTCAATACACCATTTATGTTAATGAAGAGTCCACTGGTAAAGAAGTTCTACACTCTAATTCCTATAGTCAAATACTTAGATTACTCAAAATTGATTAATTCCGGTGAGGATATTGTGAATTTCAAAAATCAATTGGATCCATCTTTAATTTATAGTTAAGATATGGTGAGAATATGGCAGAAATCTGAATCGCATAATAAGTGATTTCATGTTGATAAATGATTAAAAGTAAGAATAGGATGGCAATTTTTATTTTTATTTTAATGATCAGTTGACACAAATAATAACGAAGGTTGAAAAAGGTTTGCAATAGGTTCTCTGATAAAGCACCATGTCAAGAAGCTTTAACTTGTATTTTTGATCAAACTTACTGGAGTAACTCTTACTAGAGTACCATAGGAGAGGATGTGATTGAAGAAGTGATAAACGTGATTTTCGATCCATTTGTATTTGGTTTTCTATGTATTTCCGAGGCTAGATGTTGTGTTTTCTGGGCATTAGACTCCAAATATACATGGTTTTGCATATTTATCCGCTTAGAAGTATAATAATCAAAGACCAAAAGTTGCGGAAACATCCTTCCAATGAACCAAAATCATCGCAATCGCATATACCAGCAAGAAGTTATATTGAGAGATATAACCACTTGGGCCTTGGAATACTATGCACTTATTTTGAAGACAGAGGGATATATGTGGGCAAAGATATATCCCAATGATCGTTGAATAGTACTCTCCCTAATGATCGTTGAGTAGTACTCTCCCTAAACAGGTCGGAGGATAAAAATAAGTTTGAGAAGTAACATTTTGAATATAAGCTAGTTTAACTAACTTATCGGCAGTTTGTTTGGACTTTCTTGACACCAAGGAGAATCAAACTTCAGAAAATTTATCTACCCAACTATGAATATCAATAACGATATGTGCTATGGAAACAAATTTGGCCTGGGAAGTGATGTCTTCATAGACTGATTTGTAGTCTCCTTCCACCACTATATTTCGAAAACCCATACACCAAGCCGATTGAAGGGGCATGTAAGACAGCAATTGCTTCTGCTTCTATTGGTTAAGACAGTGTATTTATTGTGAAGCTAATATAACTATTTTAAGGGGGGAAATCACTAAAAATGTGTAGATGATCTTTTCGAGTTTTTGGAAAGCTAATATAAGCAAACTGGCAAAAAAAGAAGAGAACCAATAGACACAAGGGAGAAAAACTCGAATATCCAATTGCCAAAGCTGTCTACAGACTCTAAAACAAGTTTTGATGTAATAAATAATATATAACATAAGAAATGTCAAAGGTACATTTTACATTTTGCCTTTTACCCATAAATTTTAGAGAATTGATGGCAGAAGATGCCGCCGGAACATTGTTACCAGACAAAAGGGCCATTGCAGCTAAAGAAAGAAACTTCGCCTGTACAGAAGAACCTCTCTCGACACCCTCAACTAATAATCTCATTCATTTGCACCTCGATGACTCTGTTGTGTCTTGGCTTGATAAATCGGTTTCTTTCCTGGTTTTCCGTTTGTTTCACCATACCCATACCCAACTCCTTCCCTATAGTATCCACCACCACCATAATTCCCACCTGGCTGCTGCGTACCGATCCATTGAGTGGGCGGTGAAGGCAACGGGTTTTGATTTGCATTAGCAGCTTCTGTATAACTTGAATACAATTGTTTACTTCTGCCGTTATCGTCTATCGATAAACCTGACATTCCAGCTCTCAGTCCTCCCCGGTTCTGCTGCTCGATTGCTATCTTGGAGTTGTAGTTCCGGCTATAGTCTGGTGAACCATTTAATGGAGCAGAATATCTTGGACCGTTGCTAAACGTTCCCTCTGCGCTATTGTTATACTTTCCGTAGTAGTAATAGCTCGAGTCATCGTCATATGCTTTCCTGTAAGAGGGAACCGCTGCTCTTGGTCTATTGACTCCACCATAATAATGATTACCCGGTACACTTCGATAGTATGCGTTTGGGTCAATTAGTACTGAAGCCGAACCACTTGAAGATTTTCTGTTAAGGGTGTTTTTGATTAGACGATGAGCTGCTTCTCCCAGCGTAGGTCCAGCTATAGCGCCAGCCACTTGTGGCCTGCACCATAGATATATCATATTGTTTTAAAACATACTTCACACTATTATCCTTTCAAAATGTCAGTCAAAATGTCAGTGTCAAGTATAATTGCCTTACCTATCTCGAGATTGTCGGCGTCGGTTGCTATTGTCTTCATGCCATAAAGGGGGAAATGGCTTTATATCTGCTGTCGTCAAGATCTGCACATTGTCCTTCAATAATGAATATCGTTCCACTTGTTTTGCAATAAATATTCATTAGATCAAACGTTGACATTTGAGATGCGAGCAAATAGATTCTCCTAAACACTAATACGAAACCTAAGTTTCTATTTCTTTTAATGCAGAGATGGACTATCTTTTCATTAAGAACTCCTTTGGGGAACCATACCTTGTCCGGAATAATCGCTCCTCTTGGTGGTTCTGAGATATGAGAGTGTTTGGCAGGACACAAGTACGTAACATTTCTGGAAAATGTAGAGGAATAAATCTAAGTGAGTAAATTAATACTTCATCGATGTGATAAAAACTAAATTGTGAAGTACAAGAAACGAACAAGGCTCGGTTCTGTTCAATGCATGGCAAACCATTGACAGGGGAATAAACTTTAGATTGGAAACCGTTCCTTTCAGAAAACCAGAGGAAACCGTTCATTCCTTGGCTGCAACAAACACAAAATAATTCGAAAATAAGAACAAGCTTGATATCCATATTATACATAGCTTGATAATCATTGATTTAGCCAATCAAAGCTAACCTAGAATTCGGGTCAATTATCCATGGAAGACATTCATGTGGCGGCTTTTGGTGATAGAAGTGGTAGTACTGCAGAATTCGCTGACCCAGTGGATGAGCAGGGTGTACATATAACAAATCAAGCATGACACTGTTGCGTTGCTGTTCTTCCACCTGCAAGATTGAATAATACTGTATATCAAAAATTAATCATTTTCAATTCTAGTTACCACAAGACAGTCCCATGATGGTTATAGCAATCTACACTGTGAAGCTACTTTATAATGAACAAAAAAAAACATCTTGAATGTTCAAGAATTCATCTTTCATGAAGAATTATAGTTTCCTCGGAGAGAATCTAGTTTTGACCAAATGAAATGCATATGTATCTTGAGTGAAGCTTCAGTTCAAACCGTTAGTGTTTCTTCAAGTTTCCTTGTAGCAGCTAACAATAATTTCTCCTCAATGAAAGGAAGTTTCGCAATACCCTGGATCACAGCAAGTGTAAGACACAGAGTATCAAAAGCTGAAGAACACAATACACAGTCTCATCATCACTATATCCAAAGAATACAGGAAACCATGAACCTGCCAGGCGAAGCGCTTTCCATTCATGTCAATCTCAAAATCTATAAATAGAATGATAGCTTATGAGTATCCACTGTCCAGCACAAATATATCGGAAAACAACAATGTAGATATCTTCAGCATCAACAATTACCAGCAGGGTAAAATTTCAGGATCGGGGATGAGGGATCCGTCATCAACTTCCGGTATTCTCCAGGTAGAGCATTTGAGCTGCGACAAACAAGAAACACATTTTAAATCACCACAGACGCCAAAATAATAATAAAGGTTCCACAAAAAAAAAGAGAAGAACCTTGCAGCCGGTAGAGTTCCCATTAACTGGTCAAAAGGTTTAAAGGGCTCTCCAATGAAAAATGTGATTTCCAAATCAGATAGGTTCATAAGATCCGAAGCAAATGGAGCATAATGGTACGGATAAAACCTGAAACAATTAGAAGAAAGGGTTAGAAACACAGACTTGCATTTTAAATTTGCAACTTAGTATTTCTCAGCAAGTGACACCAACATTCTCAAAGTAATTTGTTAGAATACATGGCTTTCAAGGGAATAACATGACATCCTCAATGTAATTTTTTTTTTTAAATCAGACTGACCATTGCCAAGAGCATACACCTTGGTAGTAGTACCGGCAAACCCAGCACAAACCTTCAACATACTTTAGTACCTACAAGGAAAATAGGTCATCAGACTTGATGACCAGTTTACGTTCATCCAAACTGTCTCAGGAACCATTACTTCACATCGCACTATAAGCCTCCATAAGAGATAGATAAAAAGAACTGTGAAAAATATTGGTGGTCGAAACTTTCAAGATGAGAGACTTAGTGGGATCTTAAGAGTCTAAATCCACACAAAAACAATTTAGCACATGGCATGAAGAAACCTTTATTCAAATTTAGACAGTATAACAAATCATCACAAGCGTGACAGAGAGAGAGAGCGAGAGAGAGAGAGAGTTGATTGGCGTAAAACTCACCATGTCTTGTTTGATATGCTCAGTTTCATCTGGATTGGTCGTACTAAATTTCTCAGCATAATACCTCTCCTTGTAGCCTGGTTCTCCTAGCTTAATCTACCCAAAATGAAAAAGATATTTTAGTTGTACCTCCTAAACAATTTCTTCTGCCACTGAAGAGATAAGAATGTCTCCAGCTCACAGGCAAACACTGAGAGGAAGTTGCAGACTGCAGTAAACTATTTTACCTTATCGTCTATCGGTTCATATGGTGCCTCACATGGGTCTCTTCTTGATCTATGTTTCATTTCTTCATTGTTTTCCATCGACTGATACCAACATCAGCACACAATTAGTCATAACTTATGCAGTTTGAACGTAACAGAAAATTATAATGCAAACCCATTGATTAGAAGTGGAACTAGTTATTGCCTTCAAAGGAGCACCATTCACTCAAAAGCTAGCTTTTTAAAGTGAATTCTACCCATTACCCTTACAAGGTTTGGTTTAACCCAGTTATAGGAAGCCTATCAACCTGGTATCAGAGGCTACCAAACAGCAACAGCGTAACAAAACTAGAAAGGGGTCACACATAAGTAGAGTGGCCTGACATGGTAACGCATATTGGCATGTTTTGTTTCAACATTAATTAGGCATGTGACGACTTAGTTAGTGCATTTTAAGGGTATGAGCACCCTCCTTTCCTAAAGCCTCGAAAGAATTTCATAAGAAGAAATAGGGGATAGGTTAAGAATACCTGTTTAATCCGTGTCCTTTTCTGAAATATTTTGTCTTCATTTACAGCGACAGCTTGAATGAAATGCTCTACCCTATCTAGTAAAACCTATCAATGCAGAAAAAGAGAAGATTGTCAGTGGGTAAATGGATTTAAAATGGAAACACCAGGTTCATGGAAATACTGCAGTTCAGATTTTCATTAGTAACCATATAACCAGACAAGATAGAAGCAAAGTAAACCAATTCCACAGGATAACTGACCAGTTTCTACAGCTCTTACAAATAGGTATTGAGCAATGTGAATCAAGTGAAATGTGGTAGAAGATAAAAGAGCCCAATAACTTACCTCACCAGAATCTGTTAGATAGCCTCCCATAGCTGTAAACTCCTGTCTGTAAACATGCATCAGCAAGTTTATAGCCCCCTGAAGTAACAAAGAAACAGAGAGTATAATGATTTTAAAATATCAAACTAAAGACGATTTTGTCAATTGCTCCGATGGCATTATAGAACGTGAAACAGGACACTAGTTCTCCACAAGAGCTATTGTGACTATATTTTACAATCAACAGAACCATCATGTTATACATAGCAGCCAATCTTTTAAGCAATGAAAAGATTCCATAATGTACATACCTCCCGAATTTCCAATGTAGGCATATGAGGTAAGAAGTCATTGCCGACAAAGAAGCAAAGGAATACAAAGTCGTCTATAATTCTTTCGAAGTTGATCATGAAAGGAGGATCTGGAATGGCCAATTCATATTGCAGATACTCTCGTAACACCCAAATGTTCAGGAACTACAGAAAATATTACATCAGACAGATATGAGAGGGCACCAAAAGATTTTTTTTTAAAAGGCATGTTGTTCAACTGCAGCAAGATCTCTTGGAGATTATAAATAAAACAACTTAAACCTGATATTTTTTCTTGTGGATTGGAGTATCAGATGCTCCATTTGTGCTACCTGATTTTCCAGGACAATCTGCAGCAAAATGACCAGTTTGTCCACACACAAAGCATTTCTCTTGTTGCCCAGGGTAAGTGATAACCTGGAATGAATAAGATGACTCATCATTTGATCTAGTGAATAGCAAAGCAAATATAGAGCATAGGGGTGGAAAACAGCTAGCTACCTCTCTTAAAATTGAAAAGTGAACTTCATGTGTGGCTAAAGATAACATTATCAAATCTGCATCCTGCATAATCACATACAAAGAAGCAATGTGCAATTTGTTGGACAAAGCACCAATACCTCACCAAGCAAAAAGGAAGCAAACCAAATACATAGTGGGTTGACACTAACCAGACCGTATAGACAATGCCGTGTGTTTGGATCAAAACCAGGAAGATTACGTTGGAGACGAATGTATGACATTATCTTGTGTTCTCCTTCTCCCGGAACGTTTGAATCAGAAAGAATTACCTTCAAATAATAATCCACGAAAACTTAGGGAGAGAAATTACCTTAAAAACCAAAAGTAAAAGGACAACACTAACAAAACAGAAACTGCAAGAATGCATCAAATCTTGCACAGTTAGGAAATATTGGTTAAATTAGATGAACGGTACCACACCTTAACATATCTCCAACCAGGGTTATGGTTTAACCTAGATTGGATGTAATACTGAAGAGCTACTGACAGTATAGCCATAAACGGGGTCCCAGGAGTAATGACATTTGAATCACAGGTTTCTGCTTTCTCTTTAGCAGACAAGATTTGGCCTTCCATCTCAAATTCCTTTCTCAGCCTCTCTTCCTCAGCTTCCTATTCAATCAGATATAATATTAGTAACAGTGACCCAAGTAAAGGCAAGAGTAAATGTACAAATAGACAGACAAAGAGAACATACAGCCTCTTCTGCGTCCTTTGCAGCTCTGAACCGTCGAGAACGCTGCTGATTCATCTTTGCTCTGGGTGCGACTCCGTCTACAACATCATATTTCATCAGATCCCATCTCACACAGCAAAATTAATGAAAAAAAAAAAGAAGGAAGCAATGATCACCTATAGCCAAATAAAGAATCTTCCTTGGACGGACTAAAGTAAAAAGATGGTCAATGTACTCAAACATTGATTTGAACACATCATCGTATGTGGCAGGTGCAGGCTGCATTGTAATCAAAATACGATTAGCAAGTAAAATTTCATGGAAATCAAGAATCAGCATAACACATTGTAATTCAAGCTCACTCCAACGCATAACAATGTCTTCTCAACTCAATGAAAAACTAATAGCATCACTGTCTCTTATCTCTATACTCACACAAAAAAAAATCCTAACTCTTAAGACTCGCATACACACTGCCATTTGCATTCAATTTCACAAAAAAAATAACATATCCAATTCAGTTTCTGAAATGAACTTCACAAAAAAATTGATCATAGCAACTAAGTATTCTTCTCCCTAACCTAATAAAAAGTAGGATTATCAACAATAGAACTATTAAATTACAATAAAACTCCTTAATTAGTTACTTAATCTGAAAGAGAAGAGTTTTAAATCTTCTTCACCAAAACACACTAAACTCAGAACAAATCCATTTCTCAACTCAAACCCTAATCACATGATTCCCAGCTAAAACTTACCTTTCCTTCAGGATGGAAACAAGGATGAATGATACCATTCATATCAAGATACAAATTATCAAATTCGACGCCGTTAGGGTTAGGTCTGGTTATATCCACAGGAATTAGGTCACCACGACCTCCATCGGTTGGTTCTTCTTCAACAACATCACTAATTGACTTCGGGTAACGGTCAGCGAGCCATCTGTAAAACGCTGGAACTCCCATGGCGGATCCTCGAGGTTCTTGCTTAGAATCGGCGGCGATAACAGAGATCGGAGCTGACGTTTATTGGGCTTAAAAATTCTAATTTCAACTTAATTTACTTTGAACAACTTTTTGATCTCTTAGCTGTCACCATAGCCTCCTTGCTCCACTTTTGTGTCCCGAGTTGAATTTGCATTTTGACATGAGAAGAGAAGAAGAAGCCAAACCCTCCAAATGTTTTGACTAAAGGGGCTGATTGATTGGTCGCTCGTGGCTAAGAGATGTGTTAAGCGGATCCGTGAAAGATTATTGAAATCCTCCGGTTTAGGCATGACCACGGTTACCATGGTTACAATTTTTTAACCACGGTTATAAATTCTTTTTATTTCTAACTATTTAATAAACGGTTATTGCAATTTCAATTATTACGGTGAAATACGATTATTGTTGTTTAATGATTATAATCTTATAATACTTTAAAACTAATTAAAACTGAAAATCTTATTTATGCAATTGTCATCCAATTAGTTAATTCCTAAAATGAGTTTAAAAATTAATAAGGGAAAATTAGTCATAAAATTTTGAAATAATCAATTCAATCTAACACTAATCATTCACTAATTAAAAAAATCGGTGGAGGAAGAAGACGTCACAGGATCCGTATCCCAGCCCAATGGGTCCGGTTTCGTCTAAATGGTTGGATGGGTCGATTTCGGTTATAACAATAATTCGGTTACAATCATACAGAAAAAATTCATGCATTAAACCGAAGTTAATTATATGTATGTCATTTATTCGATATAATCTTTACAATCATCGGCATCTAATTTCCATGAATATCGCTAAATCTAACCGAATCTTATGATTCCATTATTAAATCTTTCAAAAATGATTTTGAAAATTAAATATTACCTATTTATAACCATCTAAATAAGTATCTATAATCATAATCAAATTTTGCAATATTCAAATTATACTTATTCGACTTTATTGTTTCTAAATCTAATTTAAACATATCGAATCTGACTTTAATTCCAAGATAATCTAAAAGCATCATCATTTTAACCTAATTGAACCCCACATTTTTACTTATACATATATATATATATATATATCGATTTTATTGACTAGGAACATACCTCATCAGTCTTCATTTCTTCAGTAAGCAAATACTTGCACAAAACATCGAGCAATGCCATGTCCTTGTCTTTTGCAGTCTCCCGAAACCTCAAACTTTACAAAATTGCATAGAAAAATTCAAGTCAAAGTGATGCATACATGGAAAACGTATACGGTTTAAAGTGGTGAGACTTTTGAAATGGTTCTAGCTGATGCAAAGTAACAATAAATATATATTTACCACATGTTTAATACGTTAACATTTATAACATAATCTATGTCTCTTGGGCCTTGAATGACAATAGTTTTTAGCAATTGGTTTTTTGAGTATTTTTTTGCTTTCGATTTTTCAAAAATCTCATTTATTGTCATTCATGATTTTGGAAAAATGGATTCTCTCTTATAGGAAATTTTAAGAGATTTTTTACACTAAAAATCAAATGCAAAAAAAACTCAAAAACCAAAAATCAAAAGCCAAAAACCACTAAAAAAACTATCAAACATTCATGGCCTTAACAAGATACATGGTTCCATAAATAAAGAATTTGTTACCAAATACGAACATTCTCTAAAAAAAGATGAATGGAATTTTATTGAGAGATTTAGTGTGTATGTTGCCTTTGGAAAATATAGGCCAACTAGCCTATACTACAAGTTGAATTTCTATGCGAATCCGGTAGTATCACCATCTGAATATCTATCGGATTCATACTTTTTGACTCTTACCAACTTCAATGAGATATCATGAGGGAGTATGAACACCAATGTATTAGTCGGTCAGAATTACAGAAATGCTTTATTTTAATTTCATTTTAACAACATGACTTTATTTTGCAATATGTTAATGTTGTTCTTCAATCTACAAATCATAGATATTGTTGGTCAAGTTGTTAATGTTGGTGCAATCGAGACTTTTGATGTGAAGAATAAGCAGACCAAGAAGATTGATTTTGAACTACGAGATCAAATGTAAGCAATGTTATTGCTTTTATATGTTGAGATTATCTGATGCCTTAATTTCAGACTAATATGGTTTTTTTACTCAATGATATTTTTTATTAGGATGTCAGAGTTGCATGTACACTATGTGGATACTTTGCTGAAAAGCTTTTCAAACTTTGTGATAAATTTGATGGTGAAATGGTTATTCGTTTGATCGGTTTTGCAAAGAACCAAACATACAAAGGTAACAACATAATCAAAAATATGTTATTTATTTTAAATGACTATATATGATATAAAATAATTTACTTATCAGAAACTTCATATCTATATTATGTATCTATATTATTAATTGGGAAGCACTAAATATAAAATAACATTGAGTTGTAAGAATTTACATAGATTGTCATTGGAAAAGAGAAAAAAAAAAATCTCATTAATGGCAAAAATGTTTTTGTATCTTAATCTAATTCATGTATCCAAACACAATTAATTTTTTTTCATATTAATTAATAAATAAAAGATTGCCCTACAATCTAAAAATCTCTAACAAAATCCTTCAATAAGATTTTTGTGTAAATTAAAGATTTTGTTAGCATACAATAATAAGTTGAATAATGTTGTTCCATTTTAAAATTTTGAATTAGTTCCTCATGCGGTTAATATTAATATGCTTATAAGGAACATTATTATTTTTAATATAACAAATCTATATGATGTATTGCGATTTGACGCATTTTAACTATGGTTTTGGAGTCTTTTATGTGTCTTTTAAAGTTTTTTCAGGTTGAAACACAGTTTGGACGAAGTCTAATGCGTAAGGAGCGAGGAACGGATGCAATGGAATTAGAAAATGCTATTTTTGGACCTTAGATCGATCGATCTACATATGGATCCATCGATCCATCATAAGAAGAATTGCCGTCAGATTTCAGATCGATCATTCTAAGCCAGATCGATCGTTCTGAAGTCAGATCAATCGTTTTGAAGTCAGATCGATCGATCAAACCTCGGATCAATCGATCCCATTTGCCGTGAATTACCATATCGATCGATCTACTGCGGATCGATCGATCCCGCCTCAGCCGAACAAAACGCATAAAAAAGAAAAAAAATCAGTTTCGCCTAAAAATAACCTAAATCGTGTTTTACCCTATTTATTCAAATTTTCAATCTTTGTTTAGGCTACGCTTTATTTTTATTCAGAGTGGAGCTTTTGGAACTTGTAAGATTAGGGAGACGAATCTCTGACTCTGCATCTCTTGAGAAGATTTTTGAACCCCTTTGAATTTATATTCTATTGATCATGAGTTTTTCTTTATCTCTCTGTGTTTTATGTGCTTTCATGTCTGAGTAGATCTATAGTTAGGTTTTAGGGTTTAAAAGGAATCTATGAATCATTGAATCACACAAAGATAGGGAATTATTTTAGGGTTCATAATCTATTGTTGATCTCATTGTCGGAATTAGATTAACTACCTAGTTTCTGATCTTACGTTGTTTAACACATCAAAAGTGGAGTTTAACAGCTTGAACGAACATAGATGAGCGGATTGTCCTTAGCCAACAAAAGTTTATGCTAAGGCGGTCCGTGAATAAATCGAACTTACTCATTAATGCTTGTTTAGAATTCTAAGTTTAAACGATAATTTATAATCTTAGGTTGCTAGATAAAGTAATTGATATCACGACAGTGTATTAGTTATACATTCATGTTTAAGTTCTAGATTGTGATTATTTATCCCTGAATAGTTGTCTAGTTCATGATCTCTGATTTCTTGCAAATATTCCTAAAGCCCGATGCCTTTAATGCTGATTTCTTGCAAATAGTTGTCTGGTTCATGATCCCTGATGGAGTCGATTGAGATTACAAGAGCGCCCTCAATGCTGCAAGCAATGGAGATTTCATGACCCAGAGCATTGCAGGAGCAAACCTGTAACGCCCGCGTTCTGAATATTAATTAATTTAATTAATTTTGGAAGTCTTTTGGGT
>VBRH01001765.1:2126-14866 GCA_014578085.1 Cardamine resedifolia
TTTTAATTTTAATATTATATTAAATTTTACTTTTATTTTAAATATTTTTTTGAATAATTAAATATTATGAAATTAAAAATTAAATTAAATTAAAAATATATTTATAAATTAAATTTTTTAAAAAACAAATAATGCTTATCCGACGGATAATGTCGTCGGCAATATCCGTCGGAAATAAATACCGTCGGAAATCAGTCGGTAATTGTATCCGTTGGAAATCTGTCGGCCAATTACCGCCAGAAATCCGTCGGCCATTCCGTCAGTATATTGCAACGGATTTCCGACGGAAATTAACCGACGGATTCCCGACGGATATTGCCGACGACATTATCCGTCGGAAGTCTGTCGGAAATTATCTCGTCAGCGTCTGTCGGATATTTCTTGGAATTTTCGACGGATTTCCGACGGATTTGTTTTTCCGACAAGCTATAACCGACGGATAAATCCGTCGGAAATCCGTTGGAAATAATCTATTTCCGACGGATTTCCGACGGTTTAGGCTGTCGGTTTGAGGCTGATTTCTTGTAGTGTCTTGTCTTCTCAGATGGTTTGAAATTGGGAACTGGTTGGGTACCGATTCCAAAAGCTTCAGGTCTTCCCACGTTTCTACTCTTAGCCCTTGTGATACCATTGGTTATACTCGCTTTCATCCCACCACTTCAAGGCGTTACCCCTAAGTTGTCCTAGGGCAATTGACA
Source organism: Cardamine resedifolia (assembly GCA_014578085.1). Classification (NCBI taxonomy): domain Eukaryota; kingdom Viridiplantae; phylum Streptophyta; class Magnoliopsida; order Brassicales; family Brassicaceae; genus Cardamine; species Cardamine resedifolia. Next base: position 2,825 of record VBRH01001765.1, read on the forward strand.
GCTTGTCTTTGTGTGGCGTGGAATGGTGCTCGAAGTAATAATCCATGTTGGCCTCCCATTGAAGATAATTCAATCCTGAAAACAAAAAGAATTCAGGTCCATAAGTTTTATAACCATAATTCAAAAATAATCTAAACGTGGATTTGGGAGTGGGGTGGAAGTAGGAATTGGCCCGTGGTGATGATGTATTCCATGAAATCCATGACTTTGATTGAGTAGCTCGGCTGGATGTGGTTGCTGTTACAATGAAAATATTATATATCTCTGATATATATAATATATACAAGATATATATACACACGTGATATGATGACTTATGGCTAGTTCAATATGAAATTGAAAAGGCCCATCTCATGTTAACGTGGACAAATTCCTAAATGGATTAGGGTTACATAATTGTGTATATATAGTTGTGATCTCATAGTTTTAGAAACAAAGAGACACAATTTCACGGGAGAACACTTAGGGGAAAAATATGAAAAATAGAAGAGGAGAACTGTTATCTTAAGAATCTTATTGTTGCTTGTGTGACAAGAAATTTTAAAACCCAAACATAAATCGGTTCGTTTGATGGATTCAACTTTGGATCTCAACGCTAGTACCGCGTCTGATCCAATTTATGTCTGTATTGATACCAGTAGATGCACAACACTCAACACTAAGGGTGCTAAAATAAGTTTGAATAGTTTAGGTCCATCGATCCGCTGCAGAATATCCCATGTATATTCGAAAACCCCATGATTTAGATTTAATTCATGTATTTACACGAATCCTTAAATTGAATTCGTAATTAGTATTTATAAATAATTATAAATCAATACAAATTCTAACAGTGGTATCAGAATCTACATGTTTGATAAAACAGTTTAAGGGATATATTGATGATCGTGATTTGACCGATAATGGGCATAGCATATATCCTTGTTTTATATTCTTATTATATGTTAAATACGCATGAGCAATTAGATAGAGATATATGTGTGCGCCAGTGAACATATTTGATGTTTATTGGTTCTAAACAAAAGTGTTTGACTTTTGTTCGTTTGTTCATGAGTCATTGACGTGGTGCCAAAGTCTTAGAATATTTAAGACTGAAATTTTTATATGATTTGGTTAATGAATTTTTTTAGATTTTCTTTAATTAGAATAAAATAACTCCTAATTCAGTTAGGATTTCTCTAATCAAACATATAAATAATTAAAAGTTCTAATTTGATTACAACTTGTAAATTTGATATGATCATATTTACTTTAATCATCTCGTGTGATTGCATTTGAGTACACTTGTAAGAAAGAACATAATCAATATAATTTGATACTGGTTTGGATGTGTCATTACATTTGAGTACACTTGTAAGTCTATAGAACCTGATGTTAATTCTTGCACCAAGCTTGTTGCGGCGGTCATGTAATTAAAACTTGAAACAATCCAGATCAACGATGAACCTGAATCTCGAGTGCTTGATCTCGATTACTTCCGTCTCAAGTATCGAGTTCGAAGACTTAAGTTGCGAGAAAATCTTCTATGTTTCTTATTAATCAAAAACCGACGTTCTAAGAAATCAAAGCTATTCTATTTATACAGCGTGCAAGCCGATAAGATAGAATCAACTAGAGATAAAACCAAATACTAATCGAAATTATCTATCTAAAAAAACAAAAACAATTGCGAAAATCGAAACTAAAAAGCCCATAAAAACACCAGCTAAAACAACGGTATTGTGCTGCATCAGATCGTCCGGGGTAAAGAAGAATTCGATCCCAAATTGAAATCCTCATCCTCAGGCTGAAAAGGCACCAAATGCTTAACATTAAACACATATGCGGTATGCATATTTGGAGGCCGGCGTAGACGGTAAGAGTTATTGTTAATCTTTTCCAATACCTCAAGAGGACCAATTTTTCGAGCCTTCAACTTATTATAAGTACGCGGGGGAAAACGATCCTTAGTAAGAACCGCCCAGACCTTGTCCCCGACCTGGAACTGTAACTCTCGACGGTGCGCATCAACATCCCGCTTATACTTAGCAGTAGCAGCTTCCAAATTCTCCCAAACTTGTTGATGCACGACAGCAAACTCCTCCACTATGTCACATGCGCGCCCATGAAGTCGAGTTCTATCCGGAGCTACAGAAAAATCAATGAGACCCCTTGGGTTCATCCCATAAACTACACTAAAAGGATTAAAACCAGTGCTACGGTTGCGCGCATGATTGTGGGCAAACTCAGCCTGACACAGAACCATATCCCAAGAGCGAATATTTTCACCTATCAAACACCGAAGTAGATCGCCTAGGGCCCGATTTGTGACTTCCGTCTGTCCATCCGTTTGTGGGTGATATGCAGAGCTCATATCCAAACTGGTCTTCAACAACCTCCACAAAGAGCGCCAGAATAGCTAAAAAACATGGAATCACGATCCGAGACAATAGACAAAGGCAACCCATGAAGTTTGTAAGCATTTCGAAAGAACAGCGTGACCACCTGTAACGCATCTATAGTTTTTTTACACGGAATAAAATGCACCATTTTAGAGAACCGATCAACAACAATGAATATAGAGTCATGTCCCCGTTGAGTGCGTGGCAAACCGAGAAAAAAGTCCATGCTGATGTCGGTCCAGGGCTGTGTAGGAATCGAAAGAGGCAAACACAAACCTGCATTAGAAGAATGGCCTTTCGACGCCTGACAGGTGCTACAACGTGTAACAAATCTCTCGACGTCTCTTCGCAATGACAGCCAATAATATGAAACCAAGATTAAGTGCAATGTCCGATCTCTACCCACTTGACCTTCGCCATGTAACTCTTTAATAATCTGAAGGCGAAGACTGCATTCCGGAATGCACAACCTAACACTGCAAAAAAGAAAACCATCAATCACCAAAAACTCAGCTGATAACCCTTGTTGCGCATCATGCAGAATTTTGCCAAAAAATGGATCCAAGGAATAAAGATCTGGCAGCGCAGAGAATCCAGAGATAAACACATGGAGTGTTGACAACAAAGAGTGATGCTGACTCAATGCATCTGCAACTTTATTCAAAGTACGCTTTGTGATTGATTACAAATGTGAATTGTTGGAGATACGTAAACCAAGCAGCATGGCGTGCCGAGAATTTTTCTTGAGACCCCATATGTTTTAATGCGTCGTGGTCTGTGAACAACACAAATTCACGGTAGAAAAGATAGTGACGCCAATGTTTGACAGCTTGAACGACAGCGTAGAGCTCAACATCGTAGGTACAATACCGACCCCTTGATCCAACTATCTTTTCACTAAAGAAAACAACCTGTCGCCCACTCTGCTTAATACAACACTGATGCCTAACTTTGAAGCATCACAATGTAACTCAAATGGAATGTTAAAGTCGGGGAGGACCAGAACTGGAGCGGAGGTGAGCTTTCATTTGATAGCTTGAAAGGCCTTGTCCGCTTCGTCGGTCCACAAGAACTTAGTGGCTTTCATACAGTCCATGATTTGAGACATTATTCCACTAAAATGCGGGACAAAAAGCCTGTAAAAGGACACCAAGCCGTGGAAACTTCTCACGTCGGTGACAGAGCGCAGTGTAGGCCAAGATTGAATTGCCGAAATCTTAGAAGGGTCGACCTTCAAACCTGTGGCCGAAACAATGTATCCTAAAAACAACACCTGTTCAACGCCAAAAACACTTTTTTTTTGCGGCACCAAAGAGTTTTTCACGTCTCAAAACCTGCAACACAGCCCGCAAATGATCCAAATGCTCAGACAGCGACAAACTAAATATTAGGATATCATCGAAATATACGACAACAAATCGACCAATAAATGGATGCAATGCTTGATTCATAACCCTCATGAATGTGCTCGGGGCGTTTGACAAACCAAACGGCATCATCATCCATTCGAAAAGACCCTCCCGCATTTTAAAAAAGCCATCTTCCACTCATCTTCCATTCATCTCCAGATAGTATACGAATCTGATGGTAGCCGCTTTTCAAATCCAATTTTGTAAAAGCGTTGCCGATCTGATCCAACAAATCATCTAAACGAGGGATAGGAAAACGATACTGTAATATAATTTTGTTGATTGTCCTGTTATCAACACACATGTGCCACATACCATCTTTCTTTGGAATGAGAAGGGCTGGAACCGCGCACGGGCTCAAGCTTTCGCGCAAGTATCCTTTAGAAAGTAAATCCTCCACTTGTCGATGTAACTCATCATGCTCATGTGGACTCATTCGATAATGAGGTCTGTTCGGGAGTACGGTTTTTGGTGCCAAATCAATACAATGTTAGATGTCGCGCAAAGGTGGCAAATCAGTAGGTAACTCCTCCGGAAACACGTCATCAAATTCTCGTAAGAGTGCTGTGAATGTCGGTGGTGCCTCTAAGTTTGGTGTAACTGAAGTGGAAGTTAGTATAACAGCGAATACCATACCTGTTTCTTGAATTTCCTCCACACATTGTGACTTTGTAACCAAAAGAACATTTTTTGTTGTCTTTGTACTTGATGTTGGCAACACAGGTTCCTTACTAGGCGTGATATGTGGTGTAGAATCTTGGGATAGAAGTAACGTGATACGATTATCCTCGTACGTAAAGCTATACGTATTAGAGAACCCATCATGTGTGGTGCGGCAGTCGTACTGCCAAGGACGCCCTAAAAGCATGTGACAAGTATCCATAGGGAGGATGTCACAATAGATCAAGTCCTTATAATTTATTCCAATTGAAAACAGAACTCGACACCGCTTGGAAATACAGATCTCAGATGTTGAATTGAGCCACGCTAGGCGGTACGGGGTTGGGTAATTTTCCAAAAACAAGGCTAGTTTGGATACGGCTAGATAACATTGGTACAACTACCCAAATCAATGACAAGACGACAAATCTTACCACGAATTGTACAAGTTGTCCAAAAAATATTGGTTCTTAGCCAAGATTCCTCAACACCCTGTGGCATAAAACAATTTTGCCATAAAACCAAAGCACAACCACGATCCCCTTCCATACGATCCACTGTTTCTAACCGTTCGTCGTCCTCGCCATCTTCATCATAAATTGGTTCCTCGTCAACAAACATCCCATGACGACTTTGGTGTGGGCATGACGATTGTCTATGCCCCTGCTCTCCACACCCAAAGCATCGGAAAGTGGGCGGTCGAGCTACACGTGGAGCTCCAAGATCTATCTCGGTAGCCCGCGAAGCAACACTTGGTGGGACGGTTTCTGTAGTTCTTGGTAATGCATTCTCACTGCTGTTTGCATTCCGAGGGCGACTAGGTGTAACCGACCAGGATGATGATGAGCTGCGTGACTGTGTCTCAATCAAAATCGTACGTTGATGAGCTTCCGAGATTGCTAACGGGTTGAATTGTAACAGTGTGTCCTGTAATTGTTGTCTTAATCCCCCAATAAACAGAGAAATCCTATGCTCCTCTGTTTTTTTGTTGACTATATACGCGCCATCAACGAAAAAAATTATGTGGCATAATCATCCACTGTTTTGCTCCCTTGTCGTAAATTCTGAAACTTTGTATACATGGGTCGTGAATAATTATAGGGCAAAAACGCCTTGCGTAATTTTTGTTTCAGTTTTTCCCAAGAAACAATGCGAGGTTTACCAGCTCTTACTCGCTGTTCTTTGAGTTGTTGCCACCACGCCGAGGCACGACCTTTAAAACGAGTTGCCACCAAAGAGACACACATGTCATCGGGGACTTGTTTAAACGCTAAGACTTCTTCCGTCGAACTAATCCAATCAAGCAATTCTTCGGGTTGTAACCCACCATGAAACTCCTGGAGATCGACTCCGAATCCCACCTACGGTTATCAGCCCTAGGAGCCACGATTACCCCCTGTCGCTGTTGAGGATTTGGTTGCTCATGATTCCCTGCGAAGGGGTTGTTATCATCGAGTTCTTTGTTCTCTTCATCACCTTCGAAGACCTGATCAACATTGTGAGGCCGAGCTGGATTCTGGGGATTCGCCTGAAGGACGGCTCGCACAGCAACTTCGATTGAAGTCTGCATCGTGTGTCGCATATTCTGCTGAAACTCCACCATCATCGCACGGAGAGCGTCGGATTGATCCTTCATTTGTTGTTGCAAATTCTTCTTAGGAGGCATAGTAGATCCGTTTGTCTCTGATACCAACTGTTGTAGTGGTCACGTAATTAAAACTCAAAACAATCCAGATCAACGATGAACCTGAATCTCGAGTGCTTGATCTCGATTACTTCCGTGTCAAGTATCGAGTTCGAAGTCTTAAGTTGCAAGTAAATCTTCTCTGTTTCTTATTAATCAAGACCGACGTCCCAAGAAATCAAAGCTATTCTATTTATACAGCGTGCAAGCCAATAAGATAGAATCAACTAGAGATAAAACCAAATACTAATCGCAATTATCTATCTAAAAAACAATTTTGAAAACCGAAACTAAAAAGTCCATATAAACACCAGCTAAAACGACGGTATTGTGCTGCATCAAAGATCTATTGTGGTTCCTCATGTTTCTCCAATAAGGTTTTCTGTACTAGAAATTATCTGTTTTTTGCATTTGTTAGATATTAGTTTAGTTAGAGAGACCAAACTTCCATTGCAACATGAAGTAGTATAATGTTTTGGTAAATGTGAACTCCTAATGTCGTAACTTAACCTCGCAATAGACTTTTGATCACCATTATATATAGAAGGATACATAGAAGGATGTATAGTTAGGTGACCCTGTAAAAGGTTTATCATTAGTTAAGATATCTCACATGTAGAAGAAAAAAATATCAAATAAAGTTGTTCTCAAGACATGTATACTTGATATGAAGAATTTTGATATTTGAATGCAGGATAGTCTTTTTGAACAAGTAAAGCATTTCTTGCTCTAATCAATTGGATCCAACATGCATTTCTGGTACACTTCTTTCATTCTGATTTATGTGATATATCATCCATTGGAGTTATAATCTGCAGGAAGAAGTATCCATTGCATCCAATGGAATTATACCACATATATCAAAATGGAAGAAGTGTACCGAAAACGCGTGTTAGATCCAATTGATTAGAGCAAGAAATGCTTTACTTGTTCAAAAAGACTATCTTGAATTCAGATATAAATTTTTTTCATATCAGGTATGTCTTGAGAACAACTTTATATTACATTTCTTCTACTACATGTGAGATAGTTTAACTGATGATAAACCTTTTGCATGGTCACCTAACTATACATCCTTCTATGTATCCATATATATATGATGAGGACCAAAAGTCTATTGCGAGGTTAAGAGTCCACATTTACCAAAACATTGTACTAGCTCGTTTTGCAATGGAAGTTTAATCTCTCTAACTAAATAAAGATCTAACAATGGTAGAAAACAAATCATTGCTGGTAGAGGAGACTTTATTGGAGAAACATCAGGAACCATGACAGATCTTGTTGTATGAACATCTGGATCCAAAGACTTACAAGTCTACTCAAATGCAATCACACAGCCAGAACAATATCAAATTATATTGTACTCAAATGATACAAGTGTACTCCATTGCATTTGAAGATCCACTTTAATTTGATTATGTACTCATATTTACATAAAATTTCTTCCACAACCAAGAATTAATTAGCAAGAGGTTGCTTACCTAAATAGCTAGATATTCGGTGGTGGAGCCAAAGCTCACTTGGATTCTAGTTAAATATGGATCTTGAATCACTACACTCTTTTTGAAAATATTGCTTATATTGTGAGTTTCTCAAATTTTTGAACATATTTTTAATTTCCGTTACTCTTTCCTGACAATCGTTTCCAATTCTCACAAGTCCTTTCCATTGTGAAGTGTGTACTTAAGAAGGAAAATTTGTTCAAACTTCCTCGAATGGAATTGAAGTCTGAATCTCTTAAAAATTTCAATGATTTCAAGAATGAAATACGTTTAAACTTGGTAAAACTAATTCTCTTTGATTAGATCATAAAGGAGAAAAGTTTAGCCAAATTTTTAGCGATCATCTTAGAGAGCATGGAATTGTTTCACAGATTGTTTCTCTAGGAACAGTAGCTAGAATGAAATAGTGTGTCTGAAAGAGAAAGTCATATTTGATTAGATATGCTATAGAAACGTATGAGTTTACGCTAAACATATGTCCATCAAAATTAGTTAGAAGACACCATATGAGATGTAGATTGGAAACGTTCCTAAAATGTCTTTTTCTAAAAATTTGGGTTTGTGAAGCTTACGTGAAACGACTGTTTACTGAAAGTTTGGATCCAAATGCTACTTCGTAGTTTATCCAAAAGTGACCAAAGGTTTTTACTTCTACCATCCCATTGAGAACAAAGTGTGTGTTGCTTGGAATGATGTCTTCTAAAATAGAGTTTCTTTGAAAAGAAAAATAGAGAGAGTAAAGTACTACTAGAAGAAGTTTGACAAACGCAGAAGGATGTTCCAATTTTTGAGGAAGATTATCAACTGAATCTACGAATAATCATAGAATCTAGAAGTTTGCCCAAAAAAAGTCATAGAATCTAGACCTGTAAAATCTGAGCTACGTGGGTACGTAAGGAGCCGTCCCGAACCTGATAGATTTGAGGATTTAGTGATGGATCATGCTCTATTGATTAGAGAAAATGATGAACCAAAGTTATACGAGAAAGCAAAGATGGATCATCGATTCCAGTAAATGGTTAAAGGCCATGAAACCCAGAAAAAAAAAAGAAGAAGAAGGGAATCATGCGTTTACAATAAAACTAGTGGAAGAGCAGTAACAATTTGACATTATATGTATATTTCTTATTAGAAATAACGTTCTCTTAATTCAGTGTATTAAGACTTGGCTGTTATTTTTAAAATGAAAGACATGGGAGAAGCCACCTATATTTTTGGAATAAGATTATATAAAGATAGATCGAATGAACTTATCAAGATAAGTTAAGAAACTTATAAAATAATGTTTTGCTCATGTTTATCGTACATAATTTCAAAAACTATTTTTCTATCAATGTTAATAGTAAAATTCTTAGCAAGACTCAGTGTCTTTGACACATGCATGATGAGCAAGAGCTGACGAGAAGAGTCTCATATGGTTTAGCCATGTGATCTCTCATGTATGTCATGCTCTATAGTCATCCAAAGGTTTCATGTGCTTTGAACATGACTAGTGAATGTCAATCCTCCATGTTGATCAAAATTTATGATTCTCCATGTTGTTAGGATTATTATTTATAGAAAAAGATAGAGAAATATTTAGGTTAAACCAACTTAAACTATTTGTAACACCCGTCTCTTCTTTTCTCGAGAAAGGCGTATCACTAATCCTAACTTTTTACTCAAGTAACATCAATTTCTAAAGATCAACTTTATTAACTAAAACTCGTGTTACAAATAACTAATAATCCAATAAAACGAATTAAACCAAATATAAAAGCCGAATAAATAAAGAAATAATATCGCAAAACAAATATAATAAAATAATATTGATCAAAGAAATAGCACCGAACTGTCCCGCATATCGAACTACTTGTCAAGCTCACCAGAAAGGAAAAGAAAAGGGTGAGTAACATGGGAGTTACTCAGCGAGGTTTGGGATGCTAGGGGCAATACGTAAGTCCGCATACCCAGCTTAACAACACAATCACGAGAGTCTAGACCTAAAACATGTAGCAATCACAGTACCTAAAGCAGCAAAGAAATACAAACAATGGATCCTATGCGAATTAAGTGATCGCCCACACCCTCCGTAGAGGCTTCAGTATGGGATAGTGCCCAATCACATCGTGCGTAGACGCTTTATCGATACCTTGGGTCACGGCTTAACGATCGACTGACTGGCCATACCCAACACCCAAAAACCCCGGCAGTACATCAGTACACCTACTGAGTCTCTACATATACATACACTCAATATGTGGAATCATCTAAATCACCTACGTCCGGTTTAACACGAAAGAAAGCAGACTCGATCACAGAGACTTAATCACAGAGACATACATATTTCAGTTCTATACTATCAATGAAGGAGCGTTAGGCCAAAGTAATACGAAAATGAAGGGGGGGATTACGTGGTTAGCCCTCACCTTAGCAATTCCAAAACAGACAGTTATGGACTCTCGTATGCTCGAACGGTCTCCAAATCTAAAACCGCACATAAACATACTCAGCATGGCCGTATACAAAGAAAAACAAATCGAACATGTTAAACTGGACCAAACCGGTTAAACCAGTCACTAGTAAAGCCCAAGGCCAAGTCAACAGTTAAACCAGTTAAACCAGTCAACCCGACCTAACTTGCTAACCCGACCCGACTCGCTAACCTGACCCAACACGCTAACCAGATCTAACCAGCTAAAAGGAAAGAAAAAGAAGACAACGGACTTACATAACCTTTGCTGAAATCTACTGGGAAACTTGTCGGAATCCACCGGAAACCTTGCCAGAAATCACCAAAAATTCGCCAGAACTTCACTAGAAAAAAATATTCTATGACTGTCATGGGAGCTTACCAATGGCTTGCTCCCTCTCCAAAGCACTGCTTTAACTTGAAGAAAAGAGAGGGGAAAGGTCTTATTTATAGGAGAATGAAGGGAAGGGAAATTTATGATTATCCGATGTGGGACAAATCACTTAAAAATAGATGGACTTGAATTAACCTCTAATTTTATTTGACCTTTTTATTTTTGTCAAAATTGGTGGGTTTGGGTTGGAAATGTTAAACTATTGGACCTTCATTTTTTGTTTGAGGTTTTAAATATGGGTTTCATTAGTCATTCAGATCATTTTAAATTAAATATATAATGACATATCTTTGTAAATAACTAAAAATTATTAATGGTAAAAACGTAATCAAATCTTTCTTAATTTTTTACCTAACAATCATTCTTAATTTTTATTCTCAAGGATTCTGACTTATGATATAATGTTAAGTATATATATAGATAAATTCCCCTTTTAACTATAATTTATAGATTTGACACATGGCGACATATAATGCTTTAACTGACATGTGTTTCAATCTCAATGAATAGAATTTTGACACATGTCGACTTCTGATAAGAAAATTCAAACTTTATATAATAAAATTCACACGTGATATGATGACTTATGGGTAATTCAAGTTGGAATTAAAAAAAAAAAGCTCTCATGTTCACGTGGACTAATTCCTAGATGGATTAAGGTTAGATAAACATGTATATATAGTTATGATCTTATAGCTTTAGAAACAGAGAGACGCGCAATTTCATGGCAAAAAACTTAGGGGAAAAACTAGATTGCTTGTGAAGCAACTATAAATCTGATCTCATGCCGTGAGTTATGAAAATAAAATAAAAGAGAACTCTCTTTTTAAGAATCTTATCGTTGCCTGTATTACAAGCAATCCTAAAACCCAAACATAAAACGGTTCGTTTGACAGATTTGAGATTGAATCTCAACAGTACTAACATATTGAATCTGATCCAGCTTGTGTGTGTGGATACCCGTAGAGGAAAAATATTTGGAGTGCTAAAATTACCATGAATCGATTTGGTTCATCGTTTCACTGCAGAATATTCATGTATATTTAAAAATCATATGATTTAGATTTAATATAAGTATTTAATCAAATCCTGGCAATCGAATTCTTAATTAGTATTTATCATTTGTTATAAGCCGGTACGAATTACAACATCCTCACCATATGACTTATGATCTCCAGAACCTGCCACTTCATTTTCCATATTGTGGTGGCGATGATGTTCATTTGGGTGATGGATCGGGTATGCATATTACAGATATTGATTCTTTATCAATCCCTTCTCACACATGTCTTTTTTACATAAAAATGTGTTGTGTGTTCCATCACTTCAGATGAACTTGATAACAGTTTTTTCAACTATGCAATGCTAATTGAGTTTCTGTTACTATTACTCCTACTTATTTTCAGGTGAGAGATCTTCAAACGGGGCGCTTCATCTCGAGAAAAAGCTGCGTGATCTATGTTTTTGTTGTTGTTAAGGGTCGTGGTAATCGGATAGATTGGTGATGGTGATGCGGTTGTAGTTAGGATGGGGTGTTGGTTCCGACGAGAGGAGGCGAGG
>VBRH01001766.1:10480-25330 GCA_014578085.1 Cardamine resedifolia
ATATATATATATATATATTATGAAGATGGTTTTATATCAAAATCAATGAAGAAAAACACCAAATCTGGACTGAATTCTACATTTTCAATTGCTTAAAGGGTTTTAGTTTATCAAGTTTAGTCTCTTGGAGTTCGATTGTTGTATCGAAATTTTGTCTAATGTGGGACAGAAGTCACTTGGAGAGAATGGGAAGAGAACTCAAGTGCCCTATTTGGAAAAGCTGTCTCTATGTGCTTATTATTCTTAGGTTGTATTGTTGTCTTCACATTTAGAGGCTTAACAAATTTAATTCATGTAATTGCAGCTTGAATCTATTTAATTCCGCAGTTTCACTTTCATGTAACCATGTCTTTTGCAAGTAAGAACTCTCCTTATGTTTTCGTATAATAAAATATGTTTAAGTATTAACACATGTATGTCCTCTATTGATTCCAGTGAATGTATTTTAAAAGCAATGAAAATGAATGTTACTTGTTCACTCTGTAAAATCTCATACCATCGTAGAGGTAGTTCTGATGATTTTTAAATTAATCTTATTGCCTTTTTTTTTATATAATTATGTCATGTTTTAGAGATTCAAAATACTCCTGATATGGACCGCTTGATGAGCATTTACAAGGACATGGAAGATGCTTATGAGGTCAACTTATTCGTAAGCTGAAATAATTCATCACCATTAGGTACTTGTAGTTGCAGTGATTGACTCGTAAGAGGTTACAATTTTTTTTTGTTTTAACTTGTGTTTTGTAATGTGTCTACAGATAAAGAAAAGCATGTGAGAGATAGTTCCATTGAAAAGGTAAATGGTTGATAATCCAAGTTTGAATGAATTGCTTAGATACCTTATTTTCAATCTTTGGTTATGTTAGATTTGAAATTGTAAATTAATAGCACAACATGTGTATTAGTATATGGTCAGACCATGTGTGATGCCAACCACTTTAACTTGCTATCCTCATGTAGCTTTTATATTTGTTTTTTACTTTTGTGCAGATTTCAGATATGGATGCTTATGAATTACTCCTTTCGGGTAAGAACTATTTACATTATCCTCTTGTTAAACTTATTTGATTATTGTAGATATGTGGGAAACCATTATTTTTGTTTATGTTGATGCATTTGTTTCAAGCCTAATAAGTTTTGATCAAAATGATTCTCAGAACCTCCTCATATAAGTAATTGATTTTCAAACTATGTCTATAAATCATCGATGTTGGATACAAGTAATGGTTTTGAATTGTCTGATTTTGGAGAAAGTGAATGTCCTACATATGGTTGTAAAACTTCTGGTGAGTAATGACATTTGTTTGTTCATCAAATGTTACTATGTTGAGTTTTTAAATGAGTTGCTAATAAAGTGAATCAAGTATGTAGTTAAGAATGTTCAATCTAAATCTTGGATGTGCTTTTCCATGTTCTAACAGAGCCTACTGATGTCATTGACGACAGTGACATAGATGAAGAAATAAGCAGCAATATTATTCGAAAAACTAAGAGCATGGAGGTAAACTATATGTATTGATATCTCTCGATTTGATATTTATACTGCATTATATAATCCGTAGAATTTTTTTGTATGTTTTGATCTTATGTATGATCTAATCCCATTGTATATTTTTTGTTTATAGAGAAGAGAAGAAGGAAGCTCTTGGTGAGCATATGAATGAGGATTGTCTTGTTAGCGCTCATGAAGTAAACATTGCTTTGTTTCTATGTTAGTTTAATTATGTTTTAGAATTGCCAACAAGATGTTAAGACTTGATCTTTTGTAAGACATGTTTACATGGTTAATGAAAGAGTCCAATTTTTTTGTTTATGATTTAAAACAAGATTCAAATCGGTTCAATAATATCATCACAGTAAATCACTATCATAACACATATTATCGCATCTTACTAAACTGCTACAAAAATATATCATAACATGAAAATAAGCTATAATAGAGACCATTCCGGTTTAATTAAAGCTATAATATAATGAATATAATAGCGGCCACAAATAACGCTATGACATCGTTTTACCTATTACAGGTGGTGAAGACCTAGCGTTCATGATAACGCTATTATATCGATAATATATCGCTTATCGTATGCTAAGGATGTACGTTATTTTTGTAGTGCTAACCAGAAAAGTAAAGAACACATAACAATTGTTCACCAAGGGTTCGCCTCCGATATGGATGACTACGTCGCTGGGGTTGGATCGATCACCATCAATATTCCACTATCAATCGAAGAGAAAAAACAAGATCTCTCAACAACCTGAGAATCTCAATGGAGAAGAAGATGAAATCATAACAACAGTAAAGCTTATGACTTAGATACCTCTTATAATACACGAGGAACTAAACCAAGCTTAAACCAAACGAATAATCACCTAAACTGGTTTATTACTAATAGACATAAACTGCTTCTCAATGATGTTGACTTTACCAAGCTAGGTTTGACTAGAGCTGTAAACATTCAATTAACAAACTCCACCTTGTTTCAGCCAAGTCACTTCTTCGATGATCTCCTGTGGAATCCTACTAATGATGATCTAAACCTCCAGCTACAGAGCCTTGCGGCTCCTTTAAGCTCTTGTAATCTTGAGTAAGTATAATGTTGCATTAAACTTACTCACCGACACAACCTTAGTCAAAACATCTGTCGGATTACAACTAGTGTGAATCTTCACTATCTCAACATCACCTTCTGCTATAATATCTCGAATGAAGTTGTACTTCATCGCCATATGCTTTGTGCGCTCGTGATACATGCTATTCTTAGAGAGATAAATCGCACTCTGAGAATCACACCGAACACAAACACATCTTTGACTAAAACCAAAATCTTCAAACAGTCATTTTAACCATATTGCTCTTATAGTCCTTTTAACCATATTGCTTCCTTTACAGCCTCTATAAGAGCAATATGGTTAAAATGACTGTTTGAAGATTTTGGTTTTAGTCAAAGATGTGTTTGTGTTTGGTGTGATTCTCAGAGTGTGATTTGTCTCTCTAACAATCTCTAAACAATTCTTTTTAGATTTTGTTGCCGATAAAGCTATCACTGATTGCAAACTTGATATCCAGCTCACCACATTTCCAGAAACTGTGTACACATAGCCCGATATTGACCTCCTTTTGTCTAAATCTTTTGCATAATCCGAATCATAATACCCTCGAATCTTCATTTCCTTTTCCTTAGTATATGAAATTATGACATCCACATATCCTTTGATATACCGTAGAAGCCACTTTTACAGCCTCCCAATGCATTTTTCATGGTCTGCTCATGTACCAGATGACCACACCAATGTTATATGCAATGTTAGGTCTTGTTCCCACCATTGCATACAATATGCTTCTAACAACTGATGAGTAAAGAACTACCTTAGTATTTACCTCCTCTCCTAACTCTTTCACTGCTAGCAACTTGAAATGTGCACCTATAGGAGTCTCATATATCTTTGCATCTTCCATTCTGAAAGTCTTAACCACTTTCTTAAGATACTTAGTCTAGGAAAAACACAAAACTCCTTGTGACATGTCTCAAACAATATCCATGCCCAGAATTCTCGTCGATTCTCCTAAGTCTTTCATTTCAAAATTTCAACTCAATTGATCATTAAGTTTCTTAACATATGCCATGTCTTTTGCAGCTATCAACATGTCGTATACATATAACATCAAGTACATAAATAAAATTTCAAAAATTTTCTTTGTGTATACGCAAGGATCATGTTCACTTCTCTTGAACCCATTTGAAATCATAAATTGGTCGAACCTTTTGTTCCACTGCCTTGGACTCTGCTTTAAGCAATACAATGACTTCTTAAGCAAGTCATACAATGACTTCTTAAGCAAGTAAACTTTCTTTTCATGATCTCCTATTTCATATCCCTAAGGTTGTGACATATAGAGCTTATCTTCCAAATTTCCATGTAAAAACGCAGTTTTCACATCCATTTGTTCTTAACTCTAAATCCAGATTTACAACCATAGACAAGAGCATTCTTATTGAGACATGCTTCACTACAAGAGAAAAAACCTCTTGGTACTCAATTCCCTCTCTCTGCATGAACCCTCTAGCCACTAATCTAGCCTTATAACTAAGAGGTTCAGAATCAGTCATACCTGGCTTAAGCTTGAATATCCACTTGCAATTAATTAGCTTCTGATCTTCAGGCTTGTCCACCACATCACATATACAATTTTTGTTTAAAGAATCTATCTCTTCATCACATCCACTACTCCATTTCTTCTAATGTCTAGTCAATTTTGGTTCTGCATAACTCTTAGGCTCATCCATACCAAATACAATCTCTGTTACAGCTAAGGCAAATGCAAAGGTGATCTCCTCATCACCATACCTATAAGGAGGATGAATGTTCAGTTTCCTTCTCTATCCCTAACTAACTGATAATTAGCTAGACTTGCAGCTTCATTTAATGTATGTTCTGTATGTACCTCAATGACACTCTCTGTCTCATCAATTGATTCTAACGTTTCTAAAATTTTCTCACCTTGAGATGAGCCTTCTTGAGAAACTCTTCCTTGATTTGAGCCTTCTATACCTGTAGACAACCTGACTGTAGATATTTCAGTGATTATCTTCCCAGACCCTTTGCTTTAAGTCCTATTTTTCCTTGATGACTTTTCAATGCCTTTGACCAGATCTTTGTAAAGTATATCTTCACAAAACTTGACATTCATGCTTACGACAAGCTTCTTCTCATCAAGCAACCAGACTTTATAACCCTTAGTGTCAGGAGGGTATCCTATGAACACACCTTTGATAGCTCTTGGTTTGAGCTTTCCTTGATTCGTGTGAACATACACAATGGAACCAAATTTCTTCATATGTTTGTATCCAGGTTCTTTATGCAACTAGACTTTCTTTGGAATCTTGTAATCAATAGCTGATGCATGAGATTGGTTGATGAAATATACTAAAAGTGATGCAACTTCAGCCCAAAACCTCTCTTCCAAACCTGACTCACTGAGAAGACATCTGACATTTTCCAGATCATCATGTTCATCCTCTCAGCAACTCCATTTTGTTGTGGAGTATATGTACAAGTTATGTGTCTAGTTATCCCGTTTAACCTAAAAAACTCATCAAACATGTTATTACAAAATTCAAGACCATTATCAGTTCTAAGACACTTTACCTTCATGTCGATCTGATTTTCAACTAATTATTTCCATTCACAAAACTTTGTGAAAGCCTCATCCTTTGTATTAAGAAAATAGATCCATACTTTCCTAGTATGATCATCAATGATGGATAGAAAGTAGTGATCCCGGTAGATAGATGAATAAAAATTTGATGAACCCCATAGATCAACATGAACATAATCTGGAATATGTTATGTTTCATGCTTCCCTACACCAAATCTACCTTTCTTAGCCTTCCCCATTACATAATGCTCGCAAAAATCTCCTTTACCAATGTCTTTCTTCTTGATAATTCATTTCTGAACAAAACGTTGCAGGTTCTGAAAACCCATATGGCTAAGCCTATTATGCCACAAAGAAACCTGAGATGTTGAACTAGCTATACAAACTTATGGTAAGACAATCTCTCCATCATGTATGTATAGTCCATTTCTCAATACACCTCGTAAAGCCATCTTGTTGTTCTTGTAAATTTTAGTTTTCCCTGACCACCTGGAAGAGAACTCAAGAACACAATCGCTTGGATTTCATCACTCACAGTCACATTCAAACTCCTCATTTCAGCCACAATCTTTAGAAAATCATCCACATTCATATCAATAAATCTTGATGCATTACACTTGAAAGTGTAAAACTGTGACTAAACAAAGATCCGGTTAGGCAGAGACTTAGACATATATAATCTCTCAAGAAGATACCACATCGAAGCAGCAGCAGTACAATGCTTGACCTTTCTAAGAACCTGATCGCTAATACTATTTATTTGGCTCTCTCATCCTTCTCTAGTTTAACAGGATCAAGAATTACCTTTTTCTATGAAGCTTTTTTCTCAAAACTTTCATCCGAAGATTCTTTTCCTTTTCATTCGTAAGTGGAACCATGATCTCAAAATTATCACTCAAGATCACATCTTTCAATCCAGAGACGCCAAAGTGTGTCATCATTTGTATGGTCCAGATCTAGAAATCTTCGGTACCAAAAAATTGCTCCACCTCAGCTCGCGTCGTCACCATCGTTAACATCCATAATCAAGAGTTGGTGCTCTGATACCACTTGATACACGAAAATCTTTGATTCAACTTGTCAACAAGCTCGATCTTAAGTTCTTATCTCCCAATCTATCTTCGCTCTCTTTCTCTCTGATTTTGATTTTGATGAAAATCTAAGCAGAAAAGTAAAGAACACAGAGCAATTATTCACCCAGGATTTGCCTCCGATATGGATGACTACGTCCCTGGAGCTGTATCGATCACCAGCAATATTCCATCAATCGAAGGGAAAAACAAGATCTCTCAACCATATGAGAATCTCAATGGAGAAGAAGATGAAATCGTAACAACAATAAAGCTTATGACTTAGTTAAGCTTAGATACCTCTTATAATACACAAGGAACTAAACGAAGCTTAAACCAAATGAATAATGAATAATCACCTAAATCGGTTGATTACTAAGAGCATATGCATTGGGTAGTCTCTCACATGAGTCTCTCAACTATAAAAGAAATATTAAAATAAAAAATAATAATTTTTAACTATGAGAATCTCTCAAAAAAATAGAGAGAGTATCTCAAAGTCTCTCATTTGAGAGATTCTCTTCACTTTTTTTAGAGACTCTCATAGTTAAATATTAGTATTTTTTTATTTATTTTTTATTTTTTTAAAGTTGAGAGATTCTTGTGAGACACCCACAATACACATGCTCTATTAGACATAACCGCATCTCACTTATGTTGACTTAATCTAAGTTTGACTAAAGCTGTAAACATTCAATTAACACTTTATTTGAACATGTTTGCTTGAATTCAAGATTTTGCATTCTCTTTAACTTCTAGAAAGGGAAATTTCAGTTTGTGTCTCCAGTTTTCTGTTTCATATGATTACACATTAGATTTAGTATTGTCTTCTACTACGTCATCATTTTTCCATGATTTGATTGGAACATTTGCTGTATTTGTCCAATAGATCTAAAAGATCGAGATTTTTCTGCTTATTGGATGTATAGTAGTAGGGTAGATACCAAGATTGAATGTATTTAAACCATGTACTAAAATCCGGCTGCCTAACCGTATACGCGGTTAGCTATTCGGTTACAGGAGATAAACCGCCTAAATTATGTCCAAATTGGACTTATTAACCATTAAATGATTCTGCGACCGATTATAGTAAGTATGAACTGGTCGGTTTATATAACTTTGGATATATAGTAATTGTTCAGCTCACCTAAAATTAGCCTGGGATTAATCCTCATTGATCTACACAGGAAAAGTTACACTCATTTTTTCCCTCGGTCTTCTCAACTAATACATAGAGGACACACGCGTTTATTTACGAATTATTTGTTGCAATTATTCTAAACATGGAACACAATGCGAAGAATCACATACCAACTTCCAAAGTTACATAAATTGGTAATTTGGAGCATTTGTATGATTTTCCTATCATGTTGAAGTAATATTTTTTTTGTTTAACAATTATAAAACTATACAAAGTTACATTTTTTACAACTACATAAATACAGTTTTTGGTTTTACTATTCTACGATTACATTCAATTAATGACAAAAAATCTATTTATTCTACAATTATTTAGTTTAAATCAAATACTTTCTTAGCGATTCTTTAGGTTCTTTCAATTCCTCAATTTTGTACCAACATAGAAGTCTCCAAATAAAACAATACATAAGTGTTCAAAAGGTAGATACACTACTTTCACTAATATACAAATCGTTGGAATGAAGCTTCTTCATATCTTAAAACCACTTGATTTGTTATTAATACAAATCTTATTTAGAACTAAAAATTTCAACTCTCATAGTAAATCCAAATACTAATTGTAGTTTTCTTACAACTAGATTTTACAAGAAAAAAGTGGAGAGCGAGAAACGTCAGTCTTTCTTTCTTGACCAAATAGCATATATATACAGACCCAAGGGTAGAAACGTCTAATAAAGATAATGTAACCGCGTCCGAGGAGCTTACCATGCCTTTAACCCTTACGGTTCCAAGCCTAACACCGGGGAAGGATTCACACAAGAGAGTCAAGGCATGGAGAGAAGAATACAACCATCTGGTCCAGAACCTCCTCAACACCCATCGGACACTCATCGAATCTCATGAAGCGCTCACCGTGCATCGGGCCGAAATCACCTTACATCGAGCCGAACATCGAGACGACCGCGACTCCAACCATCCTCCGACTTGGACCAGTCCTTGGCTCCGAGTCCATAGTGTCTTCATTGCATCCTATGAATGAAGACACTACCAAGACGTCGAGAAACGCACACTCTTTTCCCGCTCTCGGGTTTATCCCATGAGGTCTACCGAGAAGGGTTTTTAACGAGGTGATGTTATCTTAGCGCATCAAGGGTCTAAGTGTTTAATTGATTTGTTTACTTCAGTAACAAGTCACTTAAATCTCTAAAACCCTTGATCCTATCTTCTAGAAGGAGACGCCAACTCCTCCTATTTTAAATAAGCACGTGTAGTTCCTTTCCGTTTAATTTCCTTTTCCGTTTGTGCCTAGCGGCCGCTTCCTTTGTGAGGTCACTAGGTTGCACTTTGTAATAGCTACTTGTTGCCTATTTAAGGCCTTCTCATTTGCTGAATAAAGGTTAGACGTTTAAAGAAAGAAAACCTTAAACTTCTCACTAGGATTCTCTGTTGAGTCGGGCTCTAGCGTTTTCGTCTTTCTCCTCTTGTTCTTGAGCTGGGCTCGGACATTGGATCGTGTCATCTCTTTGTCTCTTCCATAGACATTGAGCGTCGTCACCTCATTCCATTATATCCTCGTTTCTAAGGTCGGATACTACTAGTTCTTACCGTAGTTATCCTTCCGCCGCATCCTCCTTTACATAAAGAGCCTTCGGTTGACTCATAGTCCCTAAGATTTCTCACCCACGACCAGATTTGAATTTCCCTCATCCATAGGGGTGTATGAACTGGTATCAGAGCTTAAATGCCTGGTCTCGGTGATAGATCTCATTTTTATCTTTCCTCTTTGCATTCTAGAGTCTTTAATCGCCGTTTTCAAGTTTATTGCATAACTACCACCAGTTTCACTTCCACCACGTATAGATAATTTTATAAACTCATAAAAATCCTCATTTTTATGTTTAGCTTGTCCTTTGCATTTAGTTTCATCGCATTTAATTTCTAAAATCCAAAAGAGGATTCGCCGTTTGTTGCCTTTGCGCGCCTTTGGGGTTTGGATATGTGGATCGGTTGTTAACATTAGCTATCAGTCGGTTTCAACAGCTTGTCCTCCATTGTAGTGCCTTGGTAACAGTTTTTGCATCGGGGATGAAGGATCCCTTTGATTCGGTCAAGGAACCCATCTTTGAACCAATCATTGGCCGCATCCTCTTAGTGGTCCCCAAAGTGACCGCGTCTTTGTGAGTCCAAGGTTGTGCCACCTTCCCGTGTGGTCCCAGCCTCGGATTATTCCCTTAGTGTGGTAAGAGAACATGACGCTTGTCCTTTCCTCCTCGCTACACGACTGGTTGGCTTTTGTACGGTTGGCGCGAGAGATCCAAGGCCAATC
This sequence comes from Cardamine resedifolia, assembly GCA_014578085.1. Lineage (NCBI taxonomy): Eukaryota > Viridiplantae > Streptophyta > Magnoliopsida > Brassicales > Brassicaceae > Cardamine > Cardamine resedifolia. The sequence continues at coordinate 20,181 of VBRH01001766.1, forward strand.
ATTAGGTTGTCCTTGACTAGATTCCTCTAAACGCTCGGTGATAAAGCTGGGTGATGCGTTCTCATTGGAGACACACGTTGCCTCGACCTTGATCCGTGCTAGTTTCCAAAAGCACCAATCATTGGTGTGCCACAAGGGAAAACGCGTTCTTAACCGTACATTTCCTCTTTAAGTTTTATTTCTTACAGTTTGTATATTTTACCCGTGTGTTGGAATTTTCCCCACGGTGATTTTCGTTTGGTTGTGTTAGACAGGATTTTGCACGTCAATACACGGACATTGCTCGACGGCACATCACGCATCACCCGTACCACCACGCCTCGACAGTACGTACGGCCAGCCATCGACCCGTCGTACTGACTGTCGACTACCGATCCATCTTTTACCGAACATCGGTCCATACGCCCGACGTTCTGTACCTGCGATCGCCCGACGCCACCCGTACTACACGTACCGCATTCGGCAACCCGACGATCAACACCCGATAGTCGATCTTTGTCCGACGATACTCGTTCCACCATACCGCGATCATCGAATTGACGATCCAACCCTCGATAGACGTTCCGTCACCCGCGATATTTACCGATGGACGAACAACCCGAACTACCGGGTATCGAAAGCATGCTCGCCGCGATACAAACTCAACTTCAGCAACTTGGGGAGCGAATGACAAGGTTCGAAGCACCACCACAAGCTGCTCATCCGACACCCCTGTTCCAAAGAGCCATGCTCGGACCAAACCCACGATGCGGTCCAGATTTTGGCCCTCAAACCAACGATGATCTTGGTCCATAACCCGCCCAACGCGTGCGACCATGGAGAGGTTGAGAGATACACGAAGAGGCTCAAGATGAGCACGGACCGAGACCCCACGCACCGGACCTCAAACTGACCGCTCTCACCTTTGCCGGACGTGTAGACCCGGATGGATCACATCTTCGAGTGCTATGATTACCCAGAGGCACGAAAGATAGCCTACACCGCGGTTCAACTCATGGACCATGCCCTTACATGGTGGGATCGTGACATAGCCGAGAGAAGAAGAAACCGGGAAGGCCTCATTCTTTCTTGGGAGGTGATGAAGTTTGTCATGAGACGGCGATATGCTCCGCCTCTCTTTCATCGAGACTTGCAAAAGAGGTTCCGTCAACTCATGCAAGGAGGCATGAGCGTGGAAGAGTACTTTGAAGAGTTCGAACACTTATGGAACCGCCTACAACTTGACGAGACCGAGGAGACTTTGATGGCTTAATTCCTTGATGGCCTTAATGACCGCATCTTGCGCAAAGTGGAGCGCCAAGCATGCGGGTGTTTTGAAGAACTCCTCACCTCTCCATACAAGTGGAGAACCAAGTGAAGCGCAAGGCTGCCGCTACCAGCCGAACGAGGCCGCAAGGAAACCTAACGTGGGTACCAAACAACCCGATCACCAACCATGGAGCAAGGGCGCAAGATCGGAAACCAGCAACCATCGACAACCGGTTCAAACCCCGAGTCAACGAACCTCCCAAACTACTAAGGCAAGATACACGGAGAGAGCCGAACCCTATTAGGAGTCATGACATCATTTGTTTCAAGTGTCAAGGCCACATACACTTCGCGAGGGAATGCCCGAACCAAAGAACCATGGTTATCACTCCCACCGGGGAGTATGAGTCACAAGATGAAGAGGCACCAAAAGACACGGCCGTGGAAGAAGAAGACTCGGAAGAAGACGTGGAGTACCCAGATGAATGAGAGTTACTCGTCATTCACCGGATCCTCAACACAACACAAGAGCCGGATGCCACCGATCAACGGGGGAACATCTTTCATACCCGTTGTACAGTTAACGGTAAGGTGTGCGACTTGATAATCGATGGGGGGTTATGTACCAACGTGGCTTCCTTGGAGATGGTCAAGAAGTTATCTTTGATAACCACTAAGCACCCACATCCTTATAGGCTCAAATGGTTAAATGACAAGACGACGGTGCACGTTGGTGAGCAAGTCTTAGTCCCTTTTAGTGTCGGCTCATACCGTGATGAAGTATTATGCGATGTGGTACCTATGCAAGCATGCCACCTCCTTTTGGGGCGTCCATGGCAGTTTGATAAGGATGCCACACACAACGGCCGCACTTTTTAGTTGTATTAGAAAAACCTTATATGATAATTCTTGTGATGTGTTGCTAATGGTCTACAAGGAGTCTTTGCATGTAGGTACCGTACTCGAGACCGTTCCGCGTGAGATATCGGCGATACTCGATCGATACTCGGATGTTTTCCGAGATAAACTAACGGTTGGCTTGCCACCATTATGCGGGATCGAGCATCAGACTGATTCGTGCCGAGAACCCAACTACCGAACCGTCCTCCTGCCTACCGCATCAATCCGGAAGAAGCGCGAGAGCTCGAGCGATAAGTTGAAGACTTTATGCGGCAAGGATACATCATAGAGAGCTTGAGTCCGTGTGTTGTTCCGGTTTTGCTCGTGCCAAAAAAGGACAAGACGTGGTGAATGTGCATCGACTGTCGGGCCATAAATAACATCACAATCAAATACCATCATCTGATACCATGTCTCGACGATTTGCTATACGAGCTTAGCGGTTCAATGACGTTCTCGAAGATCGATCTTAAGAGTGGCTATCACCAGGTCCGAATGAAGGAAGGGGACGAGTGGAAGACCACCTTCAAGACCAAGCAAGGGTTATACGAGTGGCTTGTCATGCCATTTGGTCTTTCCAACGCACCCTCCACATTCATGCGTCTCATGAACCACATGCTCCGACCGTTCTTCAACAAGTTTGTTATCGTCTATTTTGACGATATTCTCATCTATAGCCGTAGTTTACATGATCATTTAGGCCACCTTGAAATGGTCCTTACAACACTTCGGAAGCAAAACCTTTATGCCAACCTTACGAAGTGTGTCTTTGGTACTAACGAGCTTGTTTTCCTAGGCTTTGTAGTAAGTGCACAGGATTTGAAGGTGTATACAGAGAAGATACGAGCCATAGAGGAATGGCCGACACCAACAAGCATTAGCCAAGTGAGGAGCTTCCACGGGCTAGCAAGTTTCTACCGACGCTTTGTGAAGGACTTTAGCACGGTAGCCGCACCACTTACCGCGGTCATCAAGAAGAATGAAGGGTTCCGGTGCGGAGAAGCTCAACACAAGGCGTTCCAAGAGTTAAAGCACCGGTTCACCAATGCCCCTCTCCTCACACTATTGGACTTTTCCAAGACCTTCGAGGTAGAATGCGACGCATCCGGAGTGGGTATAGGAGCTGTCCTTACCCAAGGAGGAGGACCAATGGCTTATTTTAATGAAAAGTTAAGTGGTGCCGCCCTTAACTACCCAACCTACGACAAGGAGCTCTATGCACTCGTAAGGGCGATGGAGACTTGGCAACACTATCTTCTTGCCAAGGAATGCGTGATCCACACCGATCACGAGACGCTAAAATACCTCTGAGGGCAAATCAACCTCAAGAAGTGACACGCCAAATGGTTGGAGTTTATCGAGACCTTCCCGTACGTAATTAAGTACAAGAAGGGGAAGGATAACGTGGTAGCCGACGCTTTGTCCCAAAGACACACACTCATAAGCACCATGGAGGCTAAGGTGTTAGGATTTGAGAGCATCAAGGCACTATACCAAAACAACCCGGAGCTTGGAGAGAGTTACCGTGAGCATGGCAAAGGAGCGTTCCAAAAATTCTATCTGCACAAGATATTTCTCTTCAAGAGACGCCGGCTATGTATCCCACAAAGCTCCATTCGGGAATTGTTGTTGCAAGAAGCCCACGGAGGAGGATTTATGGGTCACTTTGCCATGGAGAAAACCTTAGCCATTCTCCAAGGACACTTTTATTGGTCGAGGATGAAGCGAATGGTCGAGAGGTTTTGTGCAAGTTGCCTAACATGCAAGAGAGCCAAGTCACGGCCCCAGTCCTACGGTCTTTATATGCCACTTCTCATTCATACCATGCCTTGGGTTGATCTCTCAATGGACTTCGTCATAGGATTACCAACCATTGACCGGAAGGACTCGGTAATGGTCGTTGTAGATCGGTTATTGAAGATGGCTCATTTCATACCTTGCACTAAGCACCATGACGCCTCTCAAATCGTGGATCTATTCTTCAAAGATGTGGTGAGGTTACACGGCATACCCCAGAGTATAATGTCCGACCATGTGCCCCAGTTCTTAGCACACTTTTGGAAGGTTCTTTGGCGACGTCTCGGCACCAAGCTCCTCTATTCCACCTCTTATCACCTTCAGACCGACGGCCAAACGGAGGTAGTCAACCGCACCTTAGGCTCCCTCATAAGGATATCTCTTGGGAATAATGCTACAACTTGGCTCAAGTGTCTCTTGTACATCGAGTTCGCTTACAACCGTGCATCCCATTCGGCGACCAAGGCCTCTCCGTTTGAAGTAGTCTACGGGTTCAACCCCTTGACTACCTTAGACTTACTACCTCTACCCCCAGGCAATGAAGAGAGCTTACAAGGCGAAGAGAAAGCGGCGTTTGTGAAGAAGCTACACGAGACCTGTAACACCCGTGTCCCAGAAAACGGGGAATTTTATTTAAACCGGTTATTTTTGGGTTAAATAACGAGTTTTAGTTTTATCGAAACATTTGGAATTGGGGTGTTATTTGAGAATCCCAAAGGTTGGGGGTTGATTTGAGTAAATAAGGAACTCGAGTTGGGTTTAATTGATCATTTTGGAAGTTTGGGGCCAATTGTGAATTCGCAAAATTCCGGACTAAGTTGATCATCAAATTAAAAGTATTGAGTCAAATTGCGAATTTTGGAGGAATTCAAGGATTGGTCGCTGTATTAACAATAAGTCGGAAAACCCTACGCGACGCCATCGTTTAACTTCACGCCTCACGTGAGTTTCATATCTTGACACAAAAATCTGAACGGAGTTGTTGTGTTTGTCGGTGATCAAGTGAGGTGTGGTTGCTAGCGTGAGTTGCAGGATCACGTGAAGAAGATGACTTTTGGTTTAGTCGTATTATGTTGGTGTGGTTTAAGTTCCACCGGTTTAATTTAAGTATCTGTTGGTTTAATAATTTGATTTTTAATTGGTTTTAGCGGTTGAATGGCTTATTTTATTTCTTTTTATTTTGTTAGGTCGTATTGGGTTTTATT
>VBRH01001767.1:0-13192 GCA_014578085.1 Cardamine resedifolia
TAAAGTGCTATGCACGATAGGTTTATTTGATAACCTTAAAGACGGTGTAAAAACCTCTTCATCAGTCACCTAAGTCATTGCAGCGACTCCGTCGCCTAGCTCATCATTCAGCAACCCTCGTCGCCTAGGAAATCATCGCAGCGACCCTCGTCGCCTAGGAAGTTATCGCAGCGACCCTCGTTGCTTAGGTCTTTATTGCAGCGACGCTCGTCGCCTAAGTCACTTCAAGCCCGTCAATGCTCGCTAGTCATTCCAAGCTCGTCATTCAGAGCTCGTCACTGCTTGTTCACTCCGAGCTCATCAATGCTTGCTCATTCCAAGCTTGTCCCTCCTCGCTCCCCATTCTGAGCTCGTCCTTGTTCGCTCCCCATTCCGAGCTTGTCCTTTTTCGCTCACTGTTCCAAGCTCGTTATTGCTCGCTCGTCACTTCAAGCTCGGATTCGCAACAACTCACAAGAAAATAAGAAGGTCTCGTCCAACCAAATCCAGCGACGATCTTGATTTACGTCGAGCTAAATATTTTTCTAGTAAAATTCGCCTAACGAGAAGTTTGAATCTTGGAAACTATTATTCAAAAATACATCCCTTATACCTTTAATATAAGGAGTAGTAAGGTAATATCAGGTAAGTGTAGGATAAGAGTAGTTATAATTACGACCAAAAAGGGGTAATTTTTGTAACTAAAATATCTATTCAATAGATAATTGCAGATAGTTTAGTATTATAATGAATTTATTTTAAAACTTTGGATAATTTTGTAAAAATGGATATTTTTTGAATAATTTTCAAATATTAGATAACTTTAAGTAATTTTTAAAAAATATAAATTATTTAAATTATTTTTAAAATTTATGATTACCCAATTAGATAATTCGGATAACATAACCAATCTTTACCCGTTATAAAATATTTTTTTGACCCAAACAGAATTATTCCATTACTCTTTACCCAAACAGGTTCAATTAATTCTGGTCGGATATGGAAAGAATCTGGATATCCGATCCATAATACACATACCTATAATCAACTCCAGTCAACAGATAGTATAGGTTAATATAGTATTTAAAAAAAAAAAATTGTTTCACAAAGATGGATATTTTGTATTTTCAATGCGTAACATTTCTTGGTTTGTCCCTATTAAATGCAATTAAAATAAAAAATAGTTAATATTTAATTAAAGAATAAGGATATTTTAGGTTATGCAAAAGCTTTATTAATATGTGTGCATAACCTTAAAAATATATCTTTGAGGAACCGAAGGAGTAATGTTTTAGAACCCCTTTTGTTTTTTTTTTGTTAACTTGTGTTTTTGAACTTGATTGACCCCTAGCATAGTGGTCGAAGAAACCTCAACCGTGCAAATATCCTCCCAAATATGTTCATGTTTCTACTCTCTCCATAAGACACGGTTTTAATATATATATATATATATATATATATATATTTTTGTCTTAATTGTCTATAAATTTGTCAATGTTTCATCTTAATATCAATTAGGGGCATACATTTTTTTCTTTTTATTATCTAGTTTAGTTTGGTTCGGTTATTTTTGTTATAGTAAAATTCTAAGTTTCTAACCAAACTAAGTTTGGTCCTATTCAATTCGATTTGACTTGATTCAATAAACTGAAGCAAAAAAATAGAAAATTTGTTGTTGGATACATTAAAATAATTTATATTAGTGAAACGCCCCGATCCGATTTTTTTTTTATAAATAATAATGATACTAATAGTAACCCTATAATTATTATTAACTCCCAGCAGACGAAAATAATTAAACAGCTCAGCGATAATGATTTATTATAAACCAATAAATTCAAAATCAACTAACAACCTAATGGTTTACGGAAGAAACCAAAGCAACAACAGCAATCCTCCTTGCGCGACGAAGAGGCGACAGTTCTCTCCTCCTTGCATGATGAAGATGACGACGAAGACTTCTCAGAGGAAGAGACGAAGTCGCGAGAGGAAAAGGAAATGGACTTAGGGTTTCTCACCCAAATTTTGGAAAATTGCAACAAAAGTCCTTCTACTTCCACATCTTAAGAATTCGGCCCCACAACTTTTTCTTTGCTCAATTAAACCCAACAACAACAATTAATTTAATCAATTCTGACCCAAACTTTTAAATTCTCTAAATTAACCCCCAATAGAGAGATGCGGATGTTACAATTAGTCTCACTAAAATTGTAAATAAATTTTATTTTATAAGTTTACTAACATATATTTATCCACATAGGATTTTAAACATCTAATCATAATAATCTATCCCATAAATTAATATTTTTAAGTTGTATTAATTTTAAATATTAAAATACTAATAAAAAAAAATTTAAGTATTTCAAATACTTTTGTTTTTGAAATATATGAAATAATCGATTATTTTTAGTTTAGGAAGATAAATGCATTTAGTTATGGTAGCAGATTAAAAACTATTGAGATGATATTAAAGTTGACATGATAGTAGAATACCATTTATGATTCAAAAGTGACATGTTATCTATTAATATATTGGAAAGGAATCCAAAGACTAAAAAGATCAAAAAATAAATGGTAGGAATATGACAAGATAATATATGTGTGTGAAATGTTAAAAGACTAGATTAGAATATTGGTGAATATATCTCATTGTCATACATGAGAATATTAAATATCTAAATGAAAAAATATTTTTTTTTAGATGTGGAAAATATATTGACTTTAACTAACATGTTAAACATGCAACGATGATTTCTTATGATATAGGCATTAAAAACTTAAATAAAGTACAAAATATTTTTGTTTGAAAATAGATTCAAAGCTTTTGTTTTGTATTGTAAGACAATGCATTAAAAACCAAAAAAAAAATCAAATTTTTTTTTTGAAAAGTAATTAATATATTTGGAAATTTATATTTTAGTGATATGATATATAAATTTCTAGACTTTTAAAGTAGCAAGAGTTTAATTAAGAACTCATATTTATGATGACATAATAAAGATAGTTATGACAACATGATATGACTTTAAACACCAAGTTAGTACCATTTCATACTTTAGCTTCAAGTTTGAATTCATTTTGATGCATTTTATCTACTGCTGTTTGATATAAAATTAAACATTGATCAAATTTATGTAACTCAATTTGGATTATTTTTCATAATTATGTTTAAAATATTTTGTGTTTTGTAGTTTGTTTTGGTTTTGTTGTTGGAAATAAGCATCAAAATATTTCTACTATATTTATGATATTAGAAAAAAAAATTCTTAAGACGTATGAAGTTTGATGCATCTTAACTTGAAAATAAGGATATACATTTAAGGATATATTATTTCATCCTTACTTTATGTTTATAGTTTTTTAACAAATAGAAAATATAAATACAATAATCATTCCCTATTTTGGCGATGATATTGCTTTTAAGTTTTTGGCATGTTATTGTGAGAGTTTATGTTAAACATTGACGTGTACCAATAACATTGCGTTTCTAAAATCATATGTGGATGCCTTTAAAACACTATAACTTCAATTTTTATATAGTAATATATATATATATATATTTACTTTTATTCAATTATGTGACTACGTACTACAAATAATATTTTTTTAATTAATATTTGCATAATAAAAACCAATAAATTAAAACCATGAAAAACACAAATACAACATAATATATAAACTACTGACTAATGGTAAGTAATTTATATTTTATTATTTTTTTCGAATTATGTGTTTGAAAAGAAATTTTTATCTCAAAGTAATTTAAAAGTTTTAGAGACTAAAATTTTATAATTTATTTTCATATATTATATTAAATCTATATTATTAATAACTATCATTAGTTATATATAAATTTTACCAAAATAAAATTTACCGAAACCTAGTAATTATAAAATATCAAAAAAAAAGTAGAAAAAATCAAAATTTAACCCAAAATGGCAATATTTCATCAAATTTATTTTCTTCTTAAGATATCTATAACTTTGATATTAAAATATTTATATGATGAATAAAAACTCATAAAACTTATATATATATACATATATATATAACAAGTCTAGAATTTTTATATATAATGATATATATGTATATACATATCTACGTATCCAGAGTGAAGCAGATGTTCATTTTCTAAATTTTTAATATTTATGATTTGATCCGATTTTAGTGAATATTTATTTGTAGTAATTGCTTTGCTTTATAGAGTTACAGATATCTAGGATCGGATATTGAATCAAATTTATACAAAGGGGCGATTGATTATGACTTTTACTTTAGATTTTTGCTTTTAATTTTTGGTTGTAGAGACTTTGACTGTAGAAGTTGTTATTGTATAATAGTCTGATTGGTAACAAAAGTTGTATACACTTTGACTTTAATTTTTTTTTTTAAATTTGATTGGTAATAAACTGTAGAAACTGTCACATAAATAAAATTTATTATAGTATATACGTAAAATCAAAGTAATAACTTAAACTCATAAATAAATTTTATTAATAATTTAATTTAAATTGTACCATGTTGACGTTACAATTTTAAAAATAAACATAGTTTTGAAATTTTTTTAACAAATTTATTTTTATATACGTAGCATATTTTGTAATCAAGATGTTGTTGAACTGGTATCCTTTGATTTTTTTTGTTAAATTCTAAAATTAGCATTTGATTATCACATTATTTTTTGTTTTGAAAGCTTCTTGATTGTAAACAAATTCTGGTTTTGAATTATTTAAATTATGTTTTAATAAAGTTAATTAAAAATTAAGAAATGAAAGGAACACCAAATTTTTTGTTAAAAAAATTAAAAAAGAACATTAATGAAATGGATCTCAAAAAAAAAAAGATGATCATTGATTAATAATAAAATTGATGTTATAAGATATATATAAGTTTGTAGAGAGTTTTGAATTAATATGGGAGAAAAGAAAAATAAAATATATTATTATTTTCTACAGCCATTCTAAAGCCATGTTTTGGTGGAACAATGACTGTAGAGACTTTAGAAAAAATAAAAGTCCTAAAAATTTGCTTGGTGAAACAAAAACTGTAATGAGTTTAAAAGTCATTAAAAGTCCTTACAGCTTTTACTGGCGTCCAACCAATCGGCCCCAAACCCCGAAATTATGGCATTATAACTACAAAAATATGGCATAATAAGTAGCAAATGGAACCAGACTTTTTATATATTTCATATCGTTTCGTGGCAAAACTACCAACAATATATTTCTTTATGAATAAACACGTAATATTGAAAACAAAAAATGTATAAAGAAACTTATTATGATAGATTTCCTCCGAATATGAATTTTCTTTTCTTTTTCTTTTTCTAGTACTCAGAAATATGAATCATCAAAACGAAACAAACAAATCTCAAGACTTGGTGGTAGTAGGCTCGTCTGTCTCATCAGCTTCAGCATCTTCAATCTCACTCGCTAACTTCACTAAATCTTCCACAAGTATTTTCCCATCTAAACCAACAAAAAAAACTTTCATTAGACAATCGCCATACGAATAATCTGAAAAAAAAAACCAAAGTTAAGGCAATGGAAGGAAATAGAATATAGAGTGTGTGACCTTTATCTTTAGAAAGATTCTGGATAAGCTCTTGAATACCCTCTTTGCCCAATGTATCCTTCAGGTACATCGCAGCCGATGCAACCTCATCTGGACTTACCTTTCCATCGTAATCTCTGTACAACAAAATAAGATTAGCCCAAGATCACAAAAAATGGTGAGAAACCCTCTGATTGATTACAGACCTATCGAGGAGACGCCAGCGGTTGCCAATCTTGTTATCGACATCATCAATTTCCTTCTCGAGTTTCTGGAGCATTGTCTCTACCTAAAGATAAAAGATAAGCGAAGGTTTATATTAACATTATAGAGTTAGTGATCGACAAAAAAAAGAAAAGTAGAGTTGTTGTTTACCCTATCTAACAGTGCAGAAGAAGTTTTATCCGCAATAGCTTTCTGAGCACTTCGGTCACTATCTTCTCGAGCAGCTAAATAAGCTTTCCGAGCTTCTTCCTCATCATCTGTACCACCTTTCTCTACCATGCTGTTGTATAGATCCACCTGTTCATAAGGAATATAACTTTAATCAGAAAATCAGAAAACGCAAGAGGTCAATGGTGAGAAGCGAGAAATGGTTTAAGCGGATTTACCTCTTTCTTAACTAGTTTCAGGAACTCTTCACGCTCCATGCTAACAGACTGGAATACAAATCAAAAGAAGCGACGAGCATTAACCAGTTAGATTGCTTACTCTGAAAACTCTGATAGTTAAAATAAATGGGAATGTGGTCAAGTCTACATACAGATGCGGAAGCTAAAACTGCCAATGCACGGCTGAGCTCACAGAGCTGCTCATGTTTCTCAAGAGTTTTTGCTTTTGCTTGTTCATTAGCATCTTTAGCTGTAGCAGCCAACATTTCATCCAAAGCTATATCTTTTTGGCTCGAAGCTGACTCTTTCATCTTTGCCATTTCCTCCTCTTCTTCTTCCTCTTCCTCCTACATTCAATTAAATCCAAAGTAAGAAAATAGTTTTGTGATAAAATCTCAGTAAGTTCATACATGCATGGGAAGTTTCAAGCTCCACGATACGCGGGAGTAACATGGTAAGGAAACAAAGAGAAAAACCTTGATTAATTCTTCTTGCATTTCTAAGTATTCCAACTTCCTCTTCCTTTCTGATACAGAATCTTCCGATGACAGAGCTGTAACCCCAACTGTGTCCACAACCTCATCTGGCAGCGAGGAGAGAGTAGCTTGAACAGCCTCTTCTGGCTTGAGTTTCCCAGCCATTGAGAATGATCTGTCAATACACACAGGAAAACAAATGCAGCAATGTCATTTTTAATTCTGCCGTATGTAGTACTGAGTTGCAGGAAAAGCTTACCTAGAGAGAATTAAGAGGGATGATGGTACTGAATGGTTGAGGGACAAATCCAGCCAGTCAATTAGCTGCAACAAGAGATTTGGAGATCAGAAATTTGTTTAACTTCTAGAATGACACATAAACCAAATACAGGATCATTTCATCTTGTTCACAAAGAGTACAATTTGTTTAATACCAACTCTAGTAAAAATTAAGTTATTTATAAATGAGCAATAACCTGCTGTCTCATTTCTTCAACTGAACCTAATTGAAGCATTCCTCTGAATCTGCAAGCTTGGCGAAGTTCAGCTTCTGAGAGAGACTCTACACCTTCAGCCTTGATCAACTTATCATCTTTTTTAATCCTATGAAGTCCACGGAATATCATTCCCCAATGATTCAAGAAAGAAGAAAATAAATTTAGATGAATGCATAAATTGAAATGTGTGTATTGATGACCATAGAACTCTTAGGATGCCACCAAAAACAGATAAAATTATTGTAATACTCATTTTCTGATATTTGAGACAAGAAAAATGGCAATATGAGCAATGTTGGTTGAACTTACTCTTGTAATCTTTTCCGAAGCATATAACGTAAATATGCATCAGTTCCAAATGGGCTAATACCCATGTATTTGCACATATTTACCAATCGAGACCTGTATTTAGGAAGATAACATAAACAAAACAAGCCAGGACATAAGCAGTACCGTCACCAATATATAGATTTTTGACTAATGCGTAACCTGTTAATGTTATCCAACGTAAGCTCATCGTTGAAGAGCTTTGCAAAGCCCAAAATTTCATCATTTGAAACACCGACTCCTCTTCTAACCTGTACAATTGATAATGACATTATCAGTCCATCTTGAAGACTACAGAAGTCAATTGTGTAGAATAACAGAAGGAAAGCAAACCTTGTTCATAAATACATCGAGATCTTCTGCAGTCTTTTTTATCTCTCCACTGCGTGAGGTTTGGACTTCTTTTGCCATTTCTTTAACAGTATCTTGGAGAAACTTAGCATACTCCATTCTAGCATTCAATCTTCTTTTTAGTGCTTCCTACAAAAGAAAAGTGACAGCGAGAGAATGAAAGATCAAACCAATTCATACTTCCCAGATCAATATAACTGAAATTGGTATAAAACCGGTATGATTTGTGTTTCTTTGACATTAATAAGTATCACTTGGATTGACAAAACAAAAGAGTATATCACTTGGAAGACTAATAACTTTCTCTCGTCTTCCCATATCCAGCGATTAAGATTGAGTAGCCTGGATATTCACCGCCTAAATAAGTTTCAAACAAACTACTTCCAGTATCCAAATGTAAGAACTAGTTTAAACATTTTCATTTTTGACAGGGAACATAGGTCAAAAGGCTGCACAGGAACATCAAACGCAGGGCTATGATGTTCAGGATAATTTCAGACACTAAAACTTTCAAAACACTGATGTTAACCCTACATTAAAGTTCATAAAAGATCTTTCACTACCACATCAAAGGGAAAATAAAACAAACCAATTGAATATCTTCAGCACTATTTTGCCACAGGCTGAGAACAAAGGTAAACTTAAAGAGGGCATAGGTCGAAATCCATTACATAGGTAGAAATGACTCTTGACTCAGGCAACACTAAATTGTTGTAATATTTGGTCTATTCAAATGTTCCTTCTGAACCTCAAGTCCTTTACATAATAAGAAAGTAATATCAATGGTCGTTCTCTTTTCATGAAATTTAAAGAGGGCATTTATCATTGAAAATTATCTTGAGCAATGAAGAGGAAACATATAAATCAAAATGTGGAAATATAGCTCATAGAGTCTCTTGTGTTTGGTGTCAAATAGCCATGCAAATAGCACTGGAGTAGTCTAGTTGGTAAATAAAGATTAACTAGAAACATCTCATGACTACTTTTTTAGACAACCGAATCTGCAATACCAGTAAAGAAAAAGGATAGAACGGCATATTATGAACAGAGAAGCAATAAAATAGGTTTTGAGCAATACCTCTTCTTTCATCTTGTCCTGGAAAGTTGATGGCAGCATGTTTGGGAACAACTTGAGAAATACTGGTAGCAAGAACTCCATGAATGGAACAATAATGAAAACTGCAACCGGGACTAATCTAAAAATGTCGGCAGTTGTTCGAGTGAGTTGTTGACGTTCCCTCCTAGAGAGACCTTTTCCATTAGCAAGTTTAACAAGAAGCCTTATACTAATCCTGACATCAGCCCAGAGCAACTTTGTCCCCAGCCAGTAGTGTTGCAGAGTAGATTTAAATTCATCTTTCCAGTGACGAAGCTTCTTGGCCCAATCTTCTCTGCAGAATATACCATATGTCAACTAACAATAGATGGCATCAAATCGATCAAAAGCTAAAACGAAGAAACTGCATCCTGACCTGCTCATCGCTGCAATAGCTCTCAAAGCAGGACCTATACCCAGAAGAAAAGACCGCACACGTTGCATAATGGATATATCAGATTTTTGAGACTCTTCCAATTTCATGGCCTTAGCTTTGGCTTTAGCCAAACTTAACCCCTCAACTGCTTCATCACACTCCTCAGGAGAAGCTTCTTTGGTTTGTGAGGTAAGCTTTTCTTCCTTTTTATCATGGTCAGGCTTGTTGGCTGTTGCCAACGAGGAATACATAGATTCTCGAACCAATCTATACCCCAAGGGATAAGGAAAGTCTAATCTTCCAACTCCATTACTAAAACTTGGAGACTGAAGTAATCTACTTCTATAAAACCCCTCCAATAACACGGTCGACTCTTTCTTCTTGACATCTTTAAAATCAGGCTTTTCAGATATATATCCTGAATCAGAATTCAGTCCCTTAATGCTTGAAACACATTGGATCGTGTAATTTGTGTGTAAATGTTCACTTAAAGATTGAACAAAGTGATTCCTTCTTCGAAGAAGCGCTCTTGAAGCCATATTGTAGTAATGTGTAGATGCTATATACAGTATGAAGCAGCTACATACCAATAAAAGCCAAATTCTAAACCAATCTGCACAGTGAAGATATGTCATTACATTGATATTCTATACAGATATATAATGATTTATCACAAAATTACATACTCCTAATTCGATAAAAACCGCAAGACAATATGAAAAATCATTCAAAAAAATCCCCAAAATATGAATAATTACGATTTCATATGGATTATGTCGAACCAGAAAAGTCATAAATCCATTTTCTCAGCAGATAAAGCAAAAATCCAAACACCTAAATTGTGATGCGATCATCTTCGCAATCGATTCACTGGTTTAAGTATTTCATGAATGCTACTAGCAATCTGAAAAATAATCCTTGGGTACGAAAATTTTAGCATAAAATTTGATTGCGACGAAATTGAGAGAATAACAAAAATCCAAAAAAAACTCATCGGAATGATGAAAATGGAGTAATCGACTTACATCTACAAAGAGGCGAGAGTGGAGAAGAAAGGATCGATCAAAAGGTGAAAAGATGATCAAAAATAGTTCGAGAAAAAAGAGCGTCAAACGAATCGTCACTGAGCCGGAGAAGAAAGAAGATTCAACGTGTTTCTGCTGATTTTGACCGTTTTGTTTCGAGTCGGGTCGGGTCGACTTGGGGCGGGTCGGGTCTGTTATACAAATACCAAAGTCCATTTTTACTTTTGTTGTCAACAAAAAAGTTATTTTATAAATTATTTTCATAAACATAGATATTTTTTTAGTGGACTACCTGATTATAATTTTTCCGAATTTTACTTTGAAATATTATAGTTTTAACTTCTAATTTTTTACAACAAATCATAGTTATATTTCTATTACGAAAGTGCATGAATTGATTGAATCATTTTCGTACCATGTTCAACGGCGAAGGCAGAAATATTTTTTACAAGGGATCATGTATTAATAAAAATATATAATAATATTGAGTTTTAAATTCAAATAAAATTTAATTGTTGCAAAAGAGAATTTATTTTAAGTTATTGGCTGATTAAAAAATTATGTATTGCATTTAGATTTTTCTTAAATAAAAAAACTATAATAATGTCTCTATTTCTAGAAATCCCATAAATTATACTCCCTCCGTTTCAAATTAGTTGTCGTTTAAGGTTGTTTCACACATATTAAGAAAACATTTATTTTTCTGTTTTATCCCTAATTAATGGATTGTTTTATTTGAAATCATCAATTAATAAACTAAATTAATAGGGGTAGAATTGTAAAATCTGACAAAAATATGTATTAAAAACATAAAACGACAACTAATTTAAAACAAAAATTAACTTCTAAAACGACAACTAATTCGAAACGGAGGGAGTAGTTGTTTTTAAAAAAACATGGTTTTAAAATTAAATGTCTCGTTTAAAAATATATACTAGTACTTTTATAATTCTAACATTTTCTATTTTGTAAAGTAACATGAAATATTGATGAGAAATAAATGGTATGAAATATATTCTTGTTTTTATAAAAATTTTGTTTATCTAAATTTAAATGTATAATTCAATACTCATTCAGTATCAAAAAGATTGATTTTTTGAGTAATCCACATATATTAAGAAACAATAAATACTTAGTAATAAATATATTATTTTCTACCTTAAACACTTTCCCATATATATTAATCAATAGAAATTCAACAGTTTAAACAATCTCAATTAATATTTCTTGAAGTTTACAATTTATTAACATTAACGAATAAAAAAATTTAAAAGTCTAGGAAATCAATATTTAAGAAATAGAAAAAGCTAGAAAATCATTTTTTGAAACAGAAAGTATGAAAGAAAAATCACAGAGAAATAAAAAAAATTAATTTGTATAGAGAGAAGTAAAAGAAACCATAATATTTAAGTAAGGAGAAAAACATAAAATCTATTGAGAAAGGATAAAAGCTAATTAAATATTATTTATTGAAAACTAAAACTAATAAAAATTAGTTAATAAAAATTTGACAAGGGGTGCAAATGGATAATTTGAACTTGAAACATGGGTGTCATATTAAATCTTTCAAGCAAATATTTCAACCAAAGCTAATCTAATAAGCTTATAAAAAATAATTTTTAAAAGTCATGGTGTCAATTGACACTCCTAGTCTCTAAGTAGAATAAATGGATCAAATGCCAGAGACTTAGGAAATTTTTTCTCAAATACCATAGCTATGTTTTGATTTTTTAAAAAAATTTATTTTTAATTCGAAAATGTTGTAAAAGTCTATAAAACCTTATCAGAAACATCTAATTACCTAACCAACCTATACCCGCTCCAATAACCCGACTCAAATCCAATAACCCTAACCAATAACCCTACCCATTCTAATGAAATCTAATAAACGATTTCTATCCTCTCAGGCGGCTCTGAAAATATAACACAATCTCTAATCTTCCCCATAGAAAATTACAACACGAAACCTCCCAAAGCCACTGTAACACCCGTGTCCCGGAAAACGGAAAGTTTTTAATTGAAATCCAATTATTTTGGTTTAATTAACGGGTTTCAAACTTGGTTGGTCTTAATTGGAGTTTGAGGGTTAATTGAGCAATCATAATTATTTCTATTGGGTTCAATTGATCAATTGGCAAGGCGGTTTTAGAATGATCAGAAACTGGAAGGACTTAAGTGGCAATTTTCGCAAAAGATGGAGAAACCCTACGCGAAGCTTGTTTTTTTTAGCTTCACGCCTCACTTCCTCATGCTTCACGTTCCCATCTTCTCGCTTCAGCCACGATCCAAGCAAGGAGTGATTATTCACCGGAGCAGAGCAAGGGAGGGGGTAGACTCAAGTGTGGCGAGAGAGGGTTTCGGCGAGATCGCGTGAGGGAAGTTAGCGGCGGAGCTAGGTGCGTCGTGCGAGGGAGCCAGAGCTTCATCATCATCTCAGTGGTTTAATAGAAGGTTTTTCATCCCGGGGAATTCCAGAAAATTGCTGTATTTTCTCGCGAAACTTTCTGTGCGGGAGTAAGGTGATTGCAGGACCATAGGCGTAATTTAATAATTTTGATAATTGATGTGATTTCGTGATTATAGGCCGTTTACGATCTCTGGGGGCTAGATCGAGTGTTTCTTGAGATGTTTGATTTATTCGGTATTTTCGTGATAATCTATATTAATTATCTTAATTATTTGTTAGTCTGTAGATAGGAGGATTGCCTCACTAAGTATTTATCGAAATACTTATGCATCTCTTTTGTTTTAATTGATGCAGGAAAGGAAAAAGTGTGATCGTGGGATCAGGGCGAGGAAGAGGGGATGGTCTAGACTTGTCGTATTTTTTTGGTGATTCTATTTTAGAAATTATGATTATGGTTATTCAGATTTTAATCTTGAACCGGGAGTTATTTGTTG
>VBRH01001768.1:0-15006 GCA_014578085.1 Cardamine resedifolia
TTTGAATCATTTGGATCGCCAGATACATCAGCCTGGCTTAAGCCCCCATCAAGAACATGAACTAGAACATGAACATGAACTGACATCAATTTCCAATGACTTAACACCACCTACAGGACCTTTCTTTATTTCATCGACCTTCCTCGGTTCCCGATATGAGTCCATCAAAGGTTTACAGAAGCTGTGTGAAGCATGAAAGGGGCAAATATGATCATCATATGCCTGAATTAATAGCTAGGAGAAACATCTTTATCTCAAAACTATTTTAAAATTATAATAATAATTGTAATGATTTAGAAAATTCGTTTTTATTTATTTAAAAATATAAATGACTTGTAAATCAAATGAGGGCAAAACTGTTATATCATATATATAAAAATAGATTTTTTTTTTTTAAAAGAATGAGGAGTGTATTTTTCAAATTATGAAACATAAACATGATATTTTTCAAAAAAAAATAATTTCAGTTTACATTTTACTAACATTAACTAATAACAATAAATATAAAAATCTAGAAAATCAATCTTTAAGAAATAATAAAAAATGTAGAAAATCAATCTTTCTGAAAATAGTATGTATAATAATTTTGTAAAATTTACGTAGAATTTTGTTTAAACTAATTATGTCTTTCTCATTGATTATGTTTTACCGATCATTGATCCAATGCAATAGATTTGATTTATTTACACGATTTATTTTATAGTAAAATCTCAATAAATTAATAATATTGAGACCCAAAAATTATATTAATTTATAAAGAATATTAATTTATTGATAAATAATTAATTATTAATTTATAGAGACTTTTCTGAATTTCAGAAAAACTTATACTGAAAGAAAGAAGTTGAAGATAATACTTCGATATTATTATACGCACTTACATATTAAAAACAATCATCACATATATTTTTTTTATAAATTTTGATGAAATTTAAGAAAATGAGATCATATGTTTTTAATATAGTAAGAAAAAATTAGAGATAAATTCTAACAAAAATGCAAATTTACAAATAAAACAAACAACGCTATAATCATATTTCAATGTATTATTTATATGTTATAAATTCATATGATTATTAATTTATGACTATGATGGGACCATGGCTCCGACTGGTAACATGTAGTATTAAAATTGAGTTGTACGAGTTGTAATTTTGATGTAACCTATAGTAAAAAATATGTGGTAGAAACCGTATATTTATACAGTAAATTTGTAGTAAAAATATGAATTATATTTTGTTAAAAATAACCGACTCGTAATTTTATGATGTTTAATTGCAGTATATGTTATTAAAAATAAATTTAACTTAAATTAGTATTAATAACATATATTAAAATTTTAATCATTAAAATAAATTATTATATCTAGTAATAAATAGAAAAAGAAACTCAAACCATAAATTTTGTAGATTTTTTATATTTTGATAATGAGTATTAAAAATTAATAGAAATAAATCCGTGTACATTAGATTTTTAAAATAATTAAAAATAAAAACTAAAATCAATAATTAAAATTATAGGAACAATTTTGTTTGATTTTTCTGAATTGTTTAACTTGGCCATTAAGACAAATTTTTGTTTCGTTGGAAATATTAGAAATGAAAAAGAAAAAAAAAACCGTGTAGTTAGTTAAAAATTATTAAAATTATGAAATCAACTCTACTACATAAGATTTTCTATGATGTTGAGTTATCATTTAAGTTAACAATTTTATAAAGGACATACATCAAAATTGTAAATCATTGGTAACATTATTGAGTTATATTTGAGTTACGCTCATAACTCAACATAAATCAATGTTACCTCATGCTACTAATCATACCTCATGCTACCAATCAGACCCATATATATACAATAATAGAGGTTCTACTGTATGTGGTACAGCAAGTCACCACAAATCATAAGATTCATGTTATTATCTATATCACTTACAGCACAAGAGTGATTCATATATCTTACCGATTTTACTAACAACGGTTTATGATTAAAATCAGAAATGATCATATCAAATTGTGAGATTGATTCCACATTTGCACTTTAAAAAACACAGAACTAGTAGTAAGTTTAGTAACTAAGCAAAACCCACTGTTTAAGGTAAAAAGCAAACAAGAAAGGCCTGTGTGTGCCTATATGGTTTTTCACTTTCTCTTTTTTCTTTTCACCTAACAGTCAAAAACAGTCATCAATCCGATACAACCGACAAGCTAAAGGGACTTAATCTGTCTTCTTGTCTTCTCCATCAATGGCTCGAAGCCTTTCAACAAGAGGAGGATGTGAGTAGTGATAAGCTGAGTACAATGGATCAGTGTTCATTGCTGATAAGTTCTCTTCCTGCAAATTTCCAACAGAAAAAAACCATTAAAGTCTGACACACAAAACTAAGAAAACAGTCTTGTGTTTCTGTTGTCGTCTTCTCTGACCTGTAGCTTCACTAGAGCAGGACGAAGATCTTTTGCATAACCAAGCTTCACAGCAAAAGCATCAGCCTGCAAAATGAACATTAACTCAGATTAGTGATGAGGCAGGTATTGAAAGAAAATATTTAATTGGATCTTGGGATAGTAAGATTTTACCTGAAACTCAAATGCTCGACTAACGAGGTTGAGGCCAAAGCTTATTAGATGTTGAAGTGGTATTACAGTGTGCTGTGAGAATCAGACAGGAGATATAAGATAGATTTGAATTTTTTTTTTTTTTTCAGAATTCCTTCTTGATTCATGAGTTCAGTGTCCAAAACCAAAAATAACAAACCTGAAATATGATCAAACCAATGAGAACCGGCTGTGTATCAAATCCAAAGCTCCTGAAGAGATCAGTGGAGTTTCTGACAAGAGTGTATCCTCCAAATTGCAAGAAGGCAAGGATCTGCAATTAAAAACATTGAGAGAGGTCATAAGATATTTATTTCTTAGGTGACATGAAGATATGAGTAAAAAAAAATTTTAACTGTCGGTTGATGCTCACTTGAACTGCAATGAACGAGTATGTAGTGTGATTAAGCTTCCAGTGCCCAAGCTCGTGTGCAATAACTGCCACAATCTCATCCTCATTCTTGCACTGCACAAAAAATTATAATGTTTTTTCAGAACCGGAAATCTGAATGCGAGAATAGCTCACTTAAAGTATCAAGAGTCACAATACCTGCTGAATCAATGTATCATAAAGCACAATCCTTTTGTTCTTGAAGAAGCCATACATGTAAGCCTGTAAGATATAACAAGAAACATGAGCTTCTTATGGTAACTTCAGAAATGTAGGCATGAAGAAATCTCAAGCCTTTAAGATCCTCACATTGCTATGGCTTGACCTTGTAGATCCATCCACAACAAACAGCTTCTTCAGAGGAAACTTTAGAGAAGAAGCAAGTTTCTCAATTTTCTCCCGGAGGTCTCCATCCGGAAGCTATACCCAAATATAATGAAAGATTAAGTTGTCTGATGATAACAGTGCAAAAAATGGCTGATTTGTAAAATGGCCATGACAGAAATACTCACAGGAGTGAATTTGTTGAAAAGCGGTGCAATCAAAACCGGGTATATAGTCATCATCACTAGAGACAGGATAAACATGAATGCCCACAGATAGATGGCAAGATAAGGACCTCCTTTCTGGAAAGAAGATTAAAACTTCATGAAGTTATTATAAATTTTTAACACGAAAACTGAAAACTTTGAAGCTCACACTCATTGGAGAATAGTCATCTATGTGAAAAATACGGAAATAAAATGAATCCAGAATCACCAAACCTGGACTATAAAAATTATCGCAGCAACAATGGGTGGGCCTAGTAAGACAGAGAGAAATATTCCTTTGATCATGTCCCTAATGAACATCCATATTGTTTGCTGCAAACAGAATTTAGAAGCAAATTTATTCCACATCTCTAATAAAGAAACGCTAAGACACAGATTAGTGCTGGAAATACGCCATACTTTGTTGAATCCATGCCGAGACTCGATCACGAAAGTTGAGTACAAAGAAAATGGCAAATCAGTGATCTGCATCAGAATGTAAAAGAGATATTATTATCTTTAGACGGTAGATATTTCGATCCTAAATGTATAAGACTATATTAAGGGATTAATTTGAAACACCTGTGACCATGTCATAACACCAGCCAAGAATGAAAGAGTATGCAGTATTTCATTCTCTGGATCGAGGCCCATCATTGGTAGAACAGCTCCAGATATCTAAGGTAATAACGAAAATTTACCATTTTAATATAAGCATTCTATATTCAAAAGGAGAGGCTATATACTGAAACTAGATATGTACCTTCCAAAACCAAGGTAAGATTCCAAAGAACAAAATCGCAGAGTCCATAAGTATAGTCACAAACTCATGAACAAAGTGAAAATAGCTGAAAAAATGAATCATCCTCAGTGATTATAGCCTATGCAATTATAAGAAGCTAACACAATATATAAATAAGATTAAGAATAAACCTTTTGTCAAGACTGTATGCTCGTGATTTCTCAAACTTCTCTTGGCTAATCACTCCAACCAATGTTTTTGGAAGAGTAGGAAGCTTGAGAGCAGTGAGTTGCCTCAGATCCAAATAGGTCTCAAAAATGTACATCACTATCATAAAACCTGAAAGAAAAGAACCGAAGATGAATAATGAATCTGATACAAATGCCACAAGAAAAGATACTCCATCACTTAAATTTCAATAACATCTTCTACTTCCCGATCAACCAGATATAAAAGAATCAAATGCTATTCATATGCTTTAGCTACGTTTTGGATACATTGCGCCAATGAAAGAGTTATGATGCGCTCAGCCTCATACACAACACAAAACACATTTCAAAACAACTTTATAAAACCCCAGTTGCTTTGAGAAACACAATAACCCACTACAAAAAAAAAAAAAAAAGATGTGCCAAAAACTCTAGCTGTATGACTTCGACAGTGAAAAAGTCCAAGACTCTCAATTTTCAATCGGGAATGAGGAAAAAGACTCTGACTTTTCTTTCCATACCCTAAAATTTGTTGAACAGAGAGGCAAATAAGGCTCCCTAGACTCTAAAACGAGGACAAGATTATTAGATAGAGAATATTCATCACGAGACCTCAGAACAAACGCACGAGTAAGACAAGAACAAGTTGTTGGATTTATAAAACCTCAGATCAAGACACAACATTTTAAAACAACCAAATTTAGAAACGAGAAGTAGCGCACACACAACAAAGAAATCAGTCATTGAATCGCAATACACACACACACAACAAAGAAAGCAAAAAGGTTTTGAAGCTTACCCACGACGGTTTCCATGAAAGGAATCTCCATGGCTGACAATCAAGTGACCTGAGCCGCGAAGAAAGAGAAGGAAATCGAAGAGAGAAGAGAGAAGAGAGAATGGATTTGGCAAAGAGAGGTTTTTTGGTTCTCGCTCGGGTCGGTGTGATGACGAAATGTAAACGACAAAAATACGGGTACGGGTTATAACCCGAATAGTACAAATTGTTATGGGCTGGGCCTTGGGCCCATATAAAACAACCCCCTCTATTTTATTTAAAAACTCTTGGAACCCCATGAAATATTATGATTGTTAAAACTCCCCTATTGAATAAAAAATCCATTTCAAAAGTATAAATACGCGTGCCTAAACGGAAGTACTATATTGTCTGGGGACTAAATGAGAAAATCCTTATCCTCAAGCCATCAACAATTCGATAGAAATTACAAAGGTGCCATTGGTAATTCACAATAACGAACGCCGAAAGCTCACTTCTCCTGCAACTTTATCCACTTGGGAGCCTCGACCATGGCGTCTCCTTCGCTTCTGCAGTCTTCTGCTTCTTCATTTCACGGCATTTTCCCATCTTTAGCTGCTACATCCTCCGCACGGGTGCTCCCTCTGCCGCTCAGAAACGTGGTGAAAGTCTCGGCGTCCGGAACTGTGTTGGTCGAGAAATCTGAGGCCGAGAAAACTCATCGGCTCAAAACCGCTTACCTTGAGAGAATCATTCCTGCGCTCAAAGAAGAGTTCAAGTACGTTAATATTCACCAGGTAACCCCAAATCCTTCCCTTGTGAGCCCAAACCCCAGTTTTTCTTCTATTGCGATTCATGATGTTGTTGAAGTCATGAAGCACCCTAAATTATCTTTTCCTGGAAACTGTTCGGGTTTCTTTTTGTTGATTTCTTCTGGAAATGTAGTGAAACAGCCTTAGATTTAAGCTTTTTTTTTTGTGTTGATTAAATGGTATTTCTTGATAGATTTCGGTTGAAATTTGTGGTCTTGTTTCCATACTTCGACTTAAAATCTGTTTACGAGTGCCAAATGCGAATTGTCATTCTCATCTTTGATGTATCTGCTTGGACTGCCAGGTTCCAAAGGTACAGAAGATTGTAGTGAATTGTGGTATTGGAGATGCAGCGCAGAATGATAAGGGTTTGGAAGCTGCAATGAAAGATATTGCGCTTATTACTGGGCAGAAACCTGTGAAGACACGAGCTAGAGCTTCCATTGCTACTTTCAAGATCAGGGAGGATCAACCGCTTGGTATTGCCGTTACTCTCAGAGGAGATGTGAGCTCCTTTGCTCTTGCTCATTCTTTAATCAAACTTTCCTATTGAGTTCTTTAATGTATTGGACATTTGTGATTTTGACTGTTGTGACAGGTAATGTACTCGTTCTTGGATCGTCTTATCAATTTAGCCCTTCCAAGAACTCGAGATTTCCAAGGTGTGAGTCCCAGTAGCTTTGATGGGAACGGAAACTACAGCATTGGTGTGAAAGACCAAAGTGTATTCCCTGAAATCAGGTTAGTTCTATAATTGTATCTACCCTCGAAAGCAAAGCTACTAACAAATGCATGAAACTTTCTTATCCACTGGTCCATCGAGATCAACCATGAATTCCCTGTACTCTGGTCTTTGGTTACAACTGAACACCTAAACTCTATGTTGGTTGGTTATTAAAATTAGATTTGATGCCATTGGAAAAGCGAGAGGAATGGATGTATGCATCAGCACCACAGCTAAATCTGATCAAGAAGGACATAAACTATTGGCTCTGATGGGAATGCCTTTCAGGGAAGGAGGTGGTGGCAACACAGGCCTGCCTGTGCGAAAGAAGAAACTAAAGTCTCATCATTTTGATGCTAAAGGAAAAGGAAAGGGAAAGAGATGAACGTAGCTACCCATTGAAGAAGAGGTCTTTTGTTGTATGTATTGTCTTCTGCAACCATTTCATGTTTCAGAAAACCACCCTTTTGTAATGTTTATGTTGCTTGTTCTATGATAAAAACATGAGAGTCCCTAATTTGTATTGGCAATTTGGCATATTCAGTTAGTCTTCTTTCATGGGTAAAAATAGTAAAGTTAAATATATTAAGGTTCTTTCTATCATATTTGAAAAGTCTGTGGGTACAGTTGGAATTATACAAAGCATTAAGCGCGTGAACTTACGTGAAAAGGTAGCGCGTGGATTGTCAAATTTACCTTCCTCTTTGAGAGAAATCTCTCTCTCTCTCTCTCTTCTTGAAGACTTCGTTTTCTCTCTTCGATCTTCTCTTTCGATCAAAACACAGATAAAGCAATATTTCTTTCTTCAGATCGAAACCCTAATTGTTTTCTCCCTTCTCCTTCTTCCTACAATCCGCGACTTCTATTTTTTCTTTCTATTTATCATTTCTGATGGATTCTGGAGTCCTTGTTATCCCCATGTAGCGCTAAAAACCCTAGCTCTCGAAGACCTTGGATTACTGCAGAAAACTATATTCCGTTCCATTCCATCTCGATTTGAGGTTTTCCGATTCGAAGTTTTGATTAGTTGGGTGAGAATTGGGGGGATTCCTCAGTATCCGATGCGAGATTAGCCTTCTGACTTTAGGATGAGCTAGTTTTTTTTTGGTTTTTAGCTTCAATTTATCTGGAAGTTTTATCAGTTCTGGGCTAAAATCTTAGAAAAACAACTTAGATTTCCCGTCTCTGAAATCTTACTGTACATATAGCTAGATCGTGACGACCTGATGAAGTTGCTGGTGGTGAATCGTGAGGTTCATTGTTAAGTTTGGCTAGTTTGAGATCCCAAGATTTTAGGCTGTTATATCGAATATCAAATTTCACGGTTGAACCAAATTGTAAGAAGATTTGCGTTTTGGGATATTTACCATAGACAACTACTGTAGAGTTTACTTGATTAAGGCGTTGAGAACAGCTAAGATATTGTGTATCGCCTGCCTTGCATAATGAGTATAACAAATGAACAACAATTTGCCATGGATCAACTTGTCGAAACCAATGATGATTCGAATAAGTAAGTTTATCTGTTTGGTAAATCATGTCTTTGTTTTGCTTCTCATTGTACATTTCAGCCGCGGTTGTGATTTTTTTTTCCGCCTTGAATCAGGAAACCAAGAATTTCATACACGAGAAAATTTCTTTTATCCCTGAGCGAGAAAGACGTTTGCAAGAAGCTGCCAAATCTGCCCACTGAATTTGACGAAGCACTGTTGCTGTGAGACTCTGTTTGATATCGATTTTAGTTTGTATTTCTAGACACTGTATAAATGTGTTAAATCATTTAGTTGTTTTATCTACTACTCTGGTTTGGAGTGAGATGTCTTGATCTGTACATTCTATATCTGAGCAGTGACTCCGAAGATCCTTCACCGGAGCGAGCGAGAATTTCCAGCGATTTTTCGTCTCATGGTTTCAGACGTAATGACTATAGTTCATCACCTCCCACCAAGGGTGAATTAGGTAGCAATTCTCGAGGCATCCATGGAAGATGGGAAGGGCGCTCAGGTGGATGGAGTGATAAAGATAGTGATTCACAGTCAGACCGGGACTCAGGTAGCCTGGCTTACTCGTATCCGTTCTTTATATTTTGTATGATGGATGTTACTATAGTAACAAGATGGACTAGTACTCTGAATAGTATACTTTATTGTCATATTTTCTTAATAAACTCTTAGGAATTTTTTCTTCTGCAAAAAGTATTCATTTACTATGATTCCATTTCTATCCAGCTGCCTGTTAAATATGTGTAAATGTAGATTTCCTCTTTTTTACTAAAGCTAATGGTGTGAAGACTTCTTGCTAGTGAACATGAAAAGAAGGCCATAGAGAAAAATTCTGGAATTTGGGTGTGATATAGTTGATATTGAACTGTATATTTTGTTAGGAGAGCCTGGAAGGCGTTCTGGTATATCATCTCGGAGGCCTTGGCAAGCACCTGAGCATGACGGACTTCTGGGGAAAGGTTCTTTCCCTAAGCCTTCTGGATTTGTTGCCGGAACATCTGGCCCCAGACCTCAATCTAATGATTCGTATCAGCTGAGTAGAACCAATGAACCTTACCACCCTCCTCGCCCATACAAGGTTAAGTACCCACTAATCTGCTGTGGTCATCTTGAATAGTCTCTAGTATTATTGATTGTTGAATGATGCTCCATCACGTTGCTGGGTGTTGTCAGCTGGTTCGTGAGGTATACTTGAGTAAATTTCAATTAAACAGCACAGATTCCTAAATATCTCCTGTACATTTGTAGGCGCCACCTTACACTAGACGTGACACTAGAGACTCGTTGAATGATGAAACATTTGGTTCTTCTGATTCTACAAGTGAAGATAGAGCAGAAGAAGAAAGAAAAAGAAGAGGTACATGGGATCTATTGACATTAATCTGTCCTAAACTTAGCTCTCTGCCAGTTTATGTTTCTTTTTGTGTCAATCTTAAATTGACATTCTCAACTCTCCGTCAGCTTCTTTTGAGTTATTGAGGAAGGAACATCAAAAAGCATTCCAGGAGAGGCAAAAATTAAACCCAGACTTACGTAAAAGTGACTTTGATTTTACTGAACTTCTTGGGGAGTCCAAGGATGAGAAAGGGCATCCAAGTAGAAGCGATGAAGTCAATAATACTCCAACAATTCCTGGTTCTAATAACACGTCTTTTCCTTCTCAAAGTAATGCACCCAGACCGCTTGTACCTCCTGGTTTTGCAAGCACAATTTTGGAAAGAAAGCAAGGGGAAAAACCTCAAGTAAGGCACTCTCTCTCTGAGACCCTCATCCATACCTAACATCTGTGTTCCATGAAATTTTCATTTTTGTTTGCATATTATTTGTTAACGACCTAAGGCTAGCAAAACCCCTGAAGAAGAATCAAGATAGAGGGTACTTAAGATAATAGTGAATCTTCTCACAACTTTAAAGTACCAAATTTAGAAGTGGCTTTCTTATAGAAATAGTTGGAGAGGAGAATATGTCATTAGAACTATGAAAGTCCTGAATCAGCAATCCATGACAGTAAAGTCAAAAGGAAAACTTCATGCCTTGTTCTGGGCAAGGGATATAGAACTCTTGAGTCAAAAATAAAAAATTCATGACAGTAAAGTCAAAAGGAAAAGTTCATGCCTTGTTCTGGGCAAGGGATATAGAACTCTTGAGTCAAAATAAAAATTCAGGTTAATCGAATCATTTATTTTCGTTTGGTAGCTGTCGTAGATGTCTCATTTTAAGATTTATTGATTGTAATCTTATTTTCAGCACACTTAATTACTTAATATTTCCATGTTTCTATTACTAATAGACAAGTGACAAGCTGACCATACTTTTTGGATTCTATCTTATAGAGGGTAAGTCGTGCAGAGTAAGGAGATTAGATTAGTAGTTGAATGGCCCACCTCTCTTCTCTAATAAACAAGCAAACTAGGAAAAGAGAAATAAAGACCTAACTCGCAGAATCTCATAAAAATCCCATGATACTAGCTGAAACCTTCCATCTCTCATATCTTTGATATTATTCCTAGAAGAAAGCCAATTCCTTCTGTAACTCCTTCGTTGGTTGTATGTGATCCAAGGCTGTGGTCGCTTGATCTATCACTCGTTGGAAATCATTCGCTTACTGCTGATCAGTGAGGTTTGAAGTTTGAGTGTGGTGGCTCTTTTTTATTTGGCTTATCTTTTCCTCGTAAACATTTGTTATGTATGCTCTGATTAGTACTTTGATTTGATAAGCATTTTATTAGTCCATCCTTTATCTTTGGTCGCACCTGTTATTTACTGGTTATTGCACC
This sequence comes from Cardamine resedifolia, assembly GCA_014578085.1. Taxonomy (NCBI): domain Eukaryota; kingdom Viridiplantae; phylum Streptophyta; class Magnoliopsida; order Brassicales; family Brassicaceae; genus Cardamine; species Cardamine resedifolia. The sequence goes on from VBRH01001768.1 coordinate 11,036, forward strand.
ATTTGCAGATTGAAACTTCTCAACATGATCGTAGTCCTTTTAATTCCAAAGGCATTAATATGGTGAATGGAACATCTGTTAATAGTGGGGGGAAACCATCAGGAATTAAGATAGGCCCAAGTGAGTTGCTGATAGAGGGTGAAGATGTTTGTGTCTCCTCCACTGATACAGATGCAGTTAATAAGAATAAAAGTTTTGAAAAGCTTTCCTCCATCTCAACTCCTACTGAAACTCAGGGGTATCCTAGAAAAAGTGAGCAAGCTACAGCGACGTTGGATAAGAAGAAAAGCTTGGAGATTTCAGATGGGCCGTCAATTCTGGATAAGATATTCAACACCGCTATAAAATTGAATAGTGGCGACTCCTCTGTTATTACTGAGGTGAGTTTTTCATATGTATTACAATTAGCTCGTGTATAGCTTGAACTTAAAATTCTACTCACATGGTAGCTCTTCCATTTATGCTAATCCTCATGAATCTGTTATCGATATGCACTTCATTTTTGGTCCAAAAGATGCCTGTTTCTTTCTTATGTAGTTTCCTCTAACCAGTCGTAAATGAGGTTTTTTCCTATGTTTTGTATTGATCATGAAAAATGGTTTTTTCCTATGTTTTGTATTGATCATAAAAAATGATAGAAAAATGGTGGCCCATGTGTTTTATTAACAAAATCAAATGCTTTGTCCGGAGAAAATGACTATTTGTTTGTGACATGATATGGTATACATGTTTATACATGCATCATATATTCCCTGTGGAATTCGAATAATCTCGTTTGACCTAACATTCGTGCACATCCTTGTAGAAAAATGTCGAAAAAGTAGAAGAAACACAGAGCCCTCAGACTGTTAAATCCTCCAAGTTCGCACATCTATTTCTTGAAGAAGGTAATCCATTTACTGTTATGCTAGAATTGTAACGTTTTTCCATACAATGGCAAACATCTAACATTACTTTTTCTTGGGGTGCAGATAACAAGCCAGTCGAAGATATCCCATCCAGCAGGCCACCAAGAGGCTTGCTGTCACTACTTCAAGGTGCCGATAAACTGCAAACCTTTGATGTAAAAGCTAAGGGTGAATTTTCAATGGATTTTCCTTTTCAAGGCCATGCCCCCACTAAAAGCACTGATCTGTTAAGCAACACTTCCACAAGTAAATCAGTAACAGCTGTTCCACCTGTTCTCACTTGTGAAGACCTTGAGCAGTCTATTCTGTCAGAAGTCAGTGAAAGCTATCATCCTCCTCCCCCGCCAGTTGACAAAGACTCGAGTGTTTCTTCAGTAAATAAGACCAAACAACGAAAAGCATCTGTTGATGACCAGGCTTCGCAGCACCTTCTTTCTTTACTACAGAGAGGTGCAGACCCAAAAAGTCAAGATACGCAGCTACTTTCGGTTACAGAGAGTAGACCACCACCACCATCTCTGAAATCATCTACAGCTGGAGAAGCTGATCCAGGGAAGTCATTGACTCTTGAGAATCTTTTTGGGAGTGCTTTCATGAACGAACTGCAGTCTATTGGAGATCCAGTCTCTGGAAAAGCTATGCTTTCTGATGCTCCTGGGGCCCCTCTTCGATCAGACAGGTCTATTGGTGAATTGAGCCAAAGAAACCAAATCAGACCTGATGGTCTCCCTGGAGGGCTACTAGGCCTTCCAGAAGATGGTAACTTACTTGCAGTTGGTGATCCTGCAAACCCACAAAAATGCTTGTCTTTTCCAGGATCTCACAATCAAGAGCCTGAAGTACCTTTCAACATCTCTGACAAGTTAGCTGCCTTAAACTCTGGTCCAAGGAACGAAAGACCAACTATGGGAGGTCAAGATAGTCCTTTTCTTCACCAGCTTCCCCAACAATATGCAACCGACCCCTCTTTGCATTTGAATGGTTCAGGCCCAGTATTCCATCCGTTTGATTCACGAAATGCTCATGTAAAACCACAGCTCGATTTCATGGGACCAGGAAGCATCATAGCTCAACATCATGATCCTCCACAGAATCACCGGTTTCCAGCAAACATGATTCATCGTCCACCTTTCCACCATACAACAGCCAGTGGACATCCCGAGTTTGATCGTCTTCCTCCACATATGATGCAGAAGATGCATATGCAGGACAACCTCCAACACCATCATCTAATGCAAGGATTCCCCAGAGGTGGTCCACAACACCATCACTCTCCTCATGTAAACAACCAAATGCCGGGTCTCATTGCTGAGTTAAATCCATCACAAGGCTTTCCCTTTGCCCATCGCCAGCCCAACTACGGTATGCCACCATTAGGTATAACATAAGATAACCAAATCCATTTTCTATATTACTCTTTGAATATATTACTTTCACTCATTTTTAACCAAATCCACCAGGACTCTGCTGCTCTAGGGTCCCCGGTATTAATATCGGACAAACTATTAGATTTTGAGTCTGCTCTCGTTTTGTGGCTTTTCAGGTTCTCAAGTCAACAGAGGAGATCATCCAGCTTCACTGCAGACACTCTTGGGGATTCAACAGAGGCTGGACCCATCGAAGCAGATACCGACAATGGGTCAAGCCGGTGGACCTAATCATCAAGGTTCTATGAGTCATGAACTCGACCATGGATTTGGCTACAGGTAACTATGCTCTCTCTCTCTCTCTTAAAACCCAAAGAGGTGTGTCTGCCTAACAGTGAGTTGCTTTGTGATGTGCAAGTAATCAAAATTACCATTTGTGATATTTTTTTATAAGGGAAAAAAAAACAATCTCTCTATTATATCTCGTTTATATTGCTGCTTGTGATATGTGGATGCTTTTAATTAACAGTGGTAGATTTTGATGAACCTTCGAGTCCGTGTTATTGGCATACTTTTTTTTTTTTTTTTTTTTTTAACCGTAGTTCATGTCTCAATGGGTCTGTGTGAAAAGATAAAAGATGAGCGGGCCATTATACATATATATACTAAGGTCAATTTCGCAGTGCAACTGCTACAAAAGGGGTGTGCTAAATAAATTCAATGTTCAGTTTAAACTGTTTTAGAGCATTTTCCAAATATGAAAATAGTTTTAACTGTTTACAACACACATTTGCTAATCATCTGTGACTGTGCACCAACATTTAATTTTATTTTAAAAATAAACAAATATATGGAATCATATACTAATAAATAAAAATTGAGAACAAACATTATAACAATTTTATCTTTCCTGATTACGATTTTTCACCTTTTTATATCCAAACAATATTTCAAGTAACATATACGAATATTACATAAAACTAACTTTTTGTACTTACGAAGCCACATTATCTATTCAAATCTCTAATATTGTGACACATCTTAATTAATGATTATTAATTTTAAGTTTTTTGTCTTATTTATTTATTATGTTATTTACATCTTTATTCTCATAGTAAATAGCATTCTTTAATGATTTTGAAAAAAAATTGAAAAGTCATTTCCTTAAAAAAGAATCTATAAACTACAATATAATTTTTGCCTTACTAGATTAAAAATATTTACTTTCAAATAAATAAATTAAAGTATTAATTATTGTTGAGACAAATAAATTCATCAACTGGCGACGTGCCTCACGCTACTTGAAATGTAAGTGACGCGTTTACTACAAGCGACGCGTTTGACGCAAGTGACGCGCTTGCTACAAGCGACGCGTTTGGCGCAAGTAACACACATGATACAAGCGATGCGCTTGCTATGAGTAATGTGCTAAACATGAGTTATTTACACATTTATTCTCATAATAACTAGCATTCTTTAATAATTTTGAAAAATATTTGAGAAGTCATTTCCTCAAAAAAAAATCTATAAACTACAATATAATTTTTGTCTTACTAGATTAAAAATATTTACTTTCAAATAAATAAATTTAAGTATTAATAATTATTATCCTTATTTATGAATTTTCCTTAAATTATAGAGTTTCGTGTTTATATGGATTAATTTATTTATAAATTAAATCAAAAATATTATGATA